>APFE031126693.1:0-15600 GCA_000404065.3 Pinus taeda
AATAAATAATACAAATTACTAAATAAAAACTTATCAAACAACAAATGAGCCTAATTAATATCCTCAACATTATAACAACTAATATTCTTAATATTAAGACCATTTAATTGGATTATGCCGAATTAATATTTATATCTATAAGTTGTAATTACGAGTATAGAAACCACATTTCAGAAAATTGATATAAATAGTGTGAATTTCATCTTTTTGTCTTTTAAAGTATTAATTTTGAAGAGAAAGCATATTGAAAATTCAGGTAAGAAAAATAAAAATTATTAAATTAATTAATTTGTTAACTTAATCTTTATGTTTTTAGAGTATTAATTTTGAAGAGAAAATACATTGAAAATTCAGGATAGAAAAATAATTAATTTGGAGTATAACGAATAGATATAGAAAAAGAATTATAACATACACAATCACTTTCTACACTAATAGGTGTTTCCTGGGTGAGATAAGTACCATTAAAAATTTTAAATACTAACCTTCTACACCAATAAGTATTTACTTAGTAAGATAAATAATTGTAACATACACAATTACTTACTCTACTAACTAACACTCCGCACTAATAAATATTTACTTGGTGAAATAAGTATTAGTACCAAATTTCAAATACCAATTTAGATTAGATTAAACAAATAGTTTCAAAAATAATAAAATAATTTTCTTTCTGAAAATTTCACAATTAATTTATATTTATAACTTTTTTAAAATATATGATTTTTAATTTATAATTAAAATAAGAGGATTTCATCCCCTTGAAATAATAATAATGTTTTGATATATTTAAATATAAATTTATAAAAATTAATAAATTAAATGGTATCGCATATGAGTATCTTGTAGGTACAAAGTAAGTTGAAGAAAGACCAAATTTTACAGTATTAGGAAGTTCCCATATTACAAAAACCAGTATAACTGAATATTGTTAAGTTTAAGTTTGGCTAGAATTTTTTTTATGCTTTTGAAGCATGTTGTGGTACATAGTAAGTTTACAAAAAATCAAATTTCAGAGTCTTGTGATTTATTCTGCTGCCTTTGAAGGAGACAGCTGGGCGGCAAACCCAGAGCATTGGCACACACGGACTTTACTTTATTTGAAGTCGTTGAAGTTATCACAACATTTGTCAAAGTAATTCCTGTGCACCAAACTGTCTCGCTGCAAGAAATGTTCACAGCCACATTCGTCGACTACGTTCCCTGTATGTTTCTATACGTGATATTTTGTATTTGCGCTGCGGATCGCTGCACACAACAACACGACGCACAGTATTATTGATACCAAACAAAAATACCAAACTTCAAAATCAATTTGTCTAAATATTATAGAATTTGTATTAACTTTGATGGGTGGAATTTGTATTAACCGTGGTCGATGACATTGAATATCGGTGAAGCGCTGGAATCACTTTTGCTCAGGACCTTTCTATGAGTAGCCCAACTTGAATCCACCATAAACAGAGCCATAATAGCAACAACTGAAGCGAATGTAGTCTGCACATAATTTATTTGTTCAAAATGACTCGTAATTTTTTCACGCACAAAAAATTAGAAATCACCACCAATTTGAAATCCATCGTGATAGCTCGGAGGTCGAACCCTCGTTGTAGCCGATAGGTGCTCGAAACTTGTTTGATGGAAGGTAGAAGAGCGGGGATTTTATAGTGCCATAAACTTGTTTTTGGTTTGCTTTTTCTTCTTTCTCCCTAAAACCTTGATAGACTCGGGTTAGTCCATTTTATTTTTTCAAAACGCAGTGGCCATAAAAATTGACTGACTTTGAGAAAACTCGTGCTGTTGTAACATATTCAAATTCCAGAGGACAACGAATAGTTTGATGGTTATTCGGTTTTCGGAGCCTTCATATCTTGATTTAATCAATATACCACGCCAACCAAATAATATGAACGCCCTGATACAGTCATGTTTCGTAGATTGCGTAATACAGGAGATGTGGTCCGACCTGATACAGTCATGGGCCGTAGATTGCGTTTCTTGTTCAGAAGTCTAGTTGTTATCTGGATGTCTATATCTGTTATGCGCTACTTCTTTCGAATTCTTTCTATAACGGTGTACGTAGATGTGATCTTCTTGTGTGGATGCTTCGTCTCTCACCTGTGAAAATTAAATCGAATGCCGTGACTTTATTGCGGTTGAAATGTAATTTTATTTTCGCGGGTGATTGAATTATTTTCCCTCGGTTGTAATTTTCTTCTGCCTAATTATATCTTATGTAATTATATTTCGTGTGATTATATATTTGATTGTTAGGATTACTTGTTATTATCAGATAGAGTTAGTTGGTAAAATGTTGTTTAGACATAGTTAAATGTGAAAGGTTTTTTTCAACTAATTATTTGATAAGTTATTGAATATTAATATATTTTCTTTCCGAAATAAGTGATTGTGTGTTTAAGATAGTCTTATAAGTTATTGGGTACTAATATATTTTCTTTCTGAAATAAGTGAAATAAGTGATTGTGTGTTTAAGATAGTCTTGATAAGTTATTGGATACTAATATATTTTCTTTCTGAAATAAGTGATTGTGTGTTTAAGATAGTATGTTTATTTTATGATATATTTATATTTGTATTATTACATTGTCTAATAGAAAGTTCTCAAGAAAAAAATTGTGTAATAATGTTTATTTTCTTGTGTTTTTACATGGTATCATAGCTGCTCCCCACTACCTTATTAGTAGGCCCATAGAAATTGAAAATTAATAGTAGATACTTTTGTTGTAAGTATTAAAATAAGTTGTTTTTCCATCGTTTGAGCATTGACTACATCTGTTGCTCAAGGAGTGAAGGGATTTGAAAAGAACCTTGCTCCCCACTGCCTCATGAGTAGGCCTTGCTCCCCATTGCCTCATGAGTAGGCCCACAGAAATCGAAAATCAATAGTGGATAAGTTTGTTCTGAGCATTAGAATAAGTTGTTTTTCCACCATTTGTGCATTGACTACATTTGTTGCTCAAGGAGCGAAGAGATTTGAAAAGGGCCTTGCTATACTCTCGAAGCACACTATGTTCTAGGATAGCGACACTCAAAAATGGAAAACAAAATATAAGAAGGATTTGAAAAGGGCATTGCTATACTCTCGAAGCACGCTATGTTCTATGATAGGGGCACTCAAAAAAGGAAAACAAAATATGATAAGGGTTGCAGGCCATTGGTTAGACAATTGCATACTTAGGAGACTACACCACTCAGCACTCACTTGCATTCATTAGGCCAACACACTTAATTTCATACTTGGGAGACTACACCACTCAAAAATCACATTCATTCGTTAGGCCAACAAACTCTTACATATATAGGATTACGTTATTATTGAACAAATTCCTAAAATCTCTGATTCGCCAACCCATCAAAGATTAATTAAGAAAACATTGCTAATGACACATAACAAGCTTTAATTATATGAGAATCTTCTATATTTCTCCATTATTCCAACGCTCCGCCTTAATGGAGAATTGTCTTTTCCACCTCTCTTGTCCCATCATTATTGTAGAGTTTGACATTATTTTGTAATGGTATTGATACTACCATACATTGGTCATTTTTTGAATATTTTGTAACTCCTTGGTATATTTACTATGTGTAACCAATGTTTATGCACCCTTTCTCCACATCTCAGGACCTAATCAATAATGCTAAGCACCAATGTCTTTCATTTCAAACCCTTATGAGAATTGTCCTTTAACTTCATCAATAAACATAGAAACATCACTTGTTATAATGAGATCAACAACATACATAGAAATCATGATAAAATTCCTTTTTTGATATGTATAATTTTTCTTTTCATAGAACCTTTATGAAGAAAGAAAGAATCAATCTTCACATGCTATGATCTTGGTGCCTATTTCAATCCATATAAAGCTTTCTTTAACTTGCACACAAGGTCCTTTTGACCCTTTTTAACAAGACCTTTTGGATGAACAAGGTATACCTCTTGTTTTAGTTCCCCATTCAAGAAGACACACATCTAGCTGATGTAATTTCCATTTATGTTTTGTACCTAAATCATTCATCAATCTAGTTGTATTTAAATTAGCTACTGATGCAAAAGATTCTTTGTTAGTATCCTTTTGCAACTAACCTAGCTTTATGTTTATATATGTTCCCATCAACATTAAATTTAGGTTTGAATAACCATTTGGATCCTATGGGTACCATATTTTCATGAAATTCCATTAAATATCAAGTATATTTATTCATTAGAGACTCATATCCTTCCTTAATTTCATCTCTCCACTCTTTATGCTCATTAGTTTCTTCAAACTTCAAAGGTTCTATGACATTTATAACTTTAGTCATCAAGGTGCAATGTTTAAATCTTACTAGTGGTTGAGTTTGATGACATAATATTCTTGGTACTTCATCTATTTCAACTCTTCTCTTGCTTCATGTGAGTTATCTCTTCCTCTTGATTCCATTGTGGTTGCTAGAGGTGTTCATGTCGTTGGATTCCTTTTGTTTCTATTCATGCTTATCATCTGCTTCCCCTTGACATCATCATATTGATAAGCAATATGTCAACCATCATACCTGTCATTCTTATGGCCTTCACCTGCAAGCACATGAAATAATACATATCTTCTTCAAACTTTTTAATGTGTGGAAGGATCAAACAACTTGTATTCTTTATGATCAAGATAGTAACCTATGAAAATACACTTGACAGATTTTGCATCAAGATTCCTCATATCTTCTTTTAGAACATGAGAAAATGCTTTTCTTTCGAAGATTCTCAAATGAATTACTACTATTTTATAACCATAAAGTGCTTGAAAAGGAGTCTTATGATCTAAGATTTTAGTTTGACTTCTAATTTTTCAGGAAACAATAATGAAAAATCATCAACCTACAAATAATTAGTAAGATTCTTACCTTTTCACATGCTCCATACACATTGTATTAGTATTTCATTCTTCCTTTTAGCTACTATATTATGTTATGGAGTATATGGTAAAGTGTATTGTTGTGCGATTTCGTGGAAGTTCCAATACTTGATGAATTCATTCGAAATATATTCTCCCTCTTCGTGTGACTAGAATATCTTGATGTGTGTTATTCTTTTCTTTTCAACCAGATTGTTGAACTAATGAAAATACTGAAATACATAACTCTTATTTCTCATGATGTATATTTAGTAAAATCATCAATAAAGATCAAGAAGTAATATGCTCCATCCTAATAATCTGGTGTGCATATGACCACATACACATGCATGCCCAATTTCTAGAACATCTCTATTCCTTTTATTTGTATCAGTAGGGAACTCTTCCATATTCATCTTCCATAACGCACCCCCTTCACATGCAGAGTATTCATTCTTGATTATTTAAAGAACTTCTACCATTCCTCATTTTTTATGTAGCGATAGATCATGATAATTAATGTGGCCATGCCTTTGATGCTAAAGAGTTTTTGTTTTCATTGTTGTGGGTGCAAATTCTTGATGATATTTGGTTGTCACATTGAGCTTAATAAATCTCCAGTTCAAATTCCCATTGAAATGACCTAGAATAGATTCTACATGTCTTTCACAAAGTAATGCAAATTTACAAATTCCACTTACAAACCCTAATATGTTATAGTATAGACTGTGTTGATTTTATTTAACAATGGTATGCTCAATACTTAATACAATTTACTTCAATGTTCCTTTAGCAACCCAATAACAATTTCCAATTATTTCTAGTAGCAATCACATTGATAGTAAGTGTAGATAGAACATAAAACAAAATGAGGAAGAGAAGACAAGACATGAGAACACTAGATTTGGCGGATCCAAAGGAAAAACCCCAATGTGGGGAAAACCCTTTGATCAATTATTCTTATTACTAAATCAAAATTTCAATAGAGAGAGAGAGTATGAACGTCAAAATTTATTTGGCCAATACTAAGTCAAGAAAACCTTGTAAAATTTCTAAAGTCAACTGTAGTCCAAACCTTAGTCCTACCTAGAAAGCCAATTATTGGTCAAAAAAATAGTCAAACACCTCTTTTGAAGCTCACTCAAAGGAAGTCAAACTCGGCCTCCAGTAGTGGTCAAAGTCAACTCAAAAAAATCACAAAAAGTTTTGGTCAAACTCATTCAACTTCGTGGTGAAATAGGCATGCATTCAACATAGGTCAAACAACCCATAAAACCTTGATTTTTGTGCCATTCAATGTAGCTTAAGAAAATTGAAATTCTGACACCAAAACCATAGTAAAAACTGGTCGAGATCACGTCGGTCATCTCTGGTCAAACAATACGAAATTATGCAATTTCGATTTTGTAATTTAGCCCAGACAAATTCAACCTTCTTGCCACATGTGAGAGAGAGAGAGGTTTCCCAATAGTTGTACAAACCAATCTAATGAGGAGAGAGAATAATGTTTGAGTGATGGATGTCCAAATGAGGTGTGAGGTCTCTTATATTTATACACTTCGTTGTGGGTGAAGAGACACATCCATTGAGCTTCTTGAGCCTATATAATGATGAATTCGATTTGATCAATTTCCAAATTTGTGTTGGGTTGTGTTATTTTTTTTGGAGCCTATATTAGGTGGGCAAACCTACCTATGGTTTTGTGCATCGATTTCGCACATGGATTTTGCATGACAATTTTCGATCCATGGTATTTTGTAGATCCTATTAAGGGAACTATGATTATGTTCTAATCCAAGGTTGATGGATTGGGGTTTATGGATGCTTCAGCATGTATATATATGTATTGTAACATCGAAAGGAACATAATGAAAAATCAATCTGGTAGTCTTGGTTTTGGGATCCAGCGAAAAAATATCTGTCTATATTTTTTTTGTGTGTTATGTTCTCGCCATTGTTTATTTTCTATTCTTTTAGAATTCATATACATTTAAGTTGTGTATGGGGTTGAAACCTACAATGAGCAGGAATAAATTCAAAATCACACTTTTCCTTGTCTGAATGAGATCATGTTTATATCAATCATGGCTGTGTCAAAAAGAGGAATCCAATTCAATCATCATCTCCATAAAATTAGTTGTCCGAAGGTCGAGTTTGGCCCTAGTTTCCAATTTTTAACAAACCGAGATTAAATTCTTCTTAATAATAGGCACACGCATCACGTTGTGAATTAGTTTAACATGAAAATTAGGTAACGTCATTGATATTTCACCATATTATTTATTTCATGTAGATGATCATCTCCAAGATATATGTTTGTACCATTGTTAGTTTCCCGAAAGTTCTCAAACCAATGCCTATTATAGGACATATAAGTGGAGGCTCCAAATTAAACAGACCAAGTATTTTGATCATATATTTTAGTAGATAGTGAAACATCTATAACATATAATCTAAAGTTTTTTCTGTCATCATTCATTATTTCTCCTTTATTAACAAAATTACCAGTGTCCCTCTTATTTCTATGTCTGGAGTAATGCTATTTCTTTTCGTGCAATCTCTAGAGTAGTGTCCAAACTTGCCACAGTAATGAAATTTAATATCAAGCTTTGGAAATGTCATACTTGGTTGTGGTTTTTCAAATGGTCGCTTACCAAATCATGGCTTTTGCTTGTGGTGAATTTCCTCCTTTATTACGTTCCTAAGGTTGCCTCTTGAATGGTGGTTTCCCTTTTTCTCTCAACACCAAATCAAAAATTTGAGGTTTAAGATTCCTTCACCTTTCTTCTTATTGCATAAATATACTTGCCAACTCTTAAAATGTGGGAGCCTTCTCCCGTTTCGTAAGAGCTATGATGAAGATGTGACACTCATCTATCATTCCATTTAAGGTTATAGTCACTAGGTCAATGCTAAATACTTCTTGACCTATATCTTGAAGAGTATATTTGAAGTCCTTAATTCATGAAATAAAACTATTATTTTATTTATTTTCTTCCATTTTATTGAGAAAATTTTACTCTTTAGAGAAAAGAGCCAATTTTTATCGTTTAATTCATACAAATCCTTATGTGTTGTGCATGTCTCATTCAACGTCTTTTAATATTTGAAATGTAGTATAATGTTGTCTTTTACAGACATTTTGAATAGAATTGTCGACTTAGTCTTTTTCTTCTCCCACTCTTAAATTGGTTTAGTTGTAGGTTCTGGAACCTCTTCTAGATTCACTTCATCACCACTTGTTATCAACCAGACATTGTATCCTTCAACCAATGTCCACATTTTAGACTTCCAATTCACGTAATTGGTGCCATGCAAATTGTGTTTCTTTATTTATCTATTATTATGACAAGTAATTAGCCTTATCCAACTTTCAAATCAATCAACTATTTTTAAGGCCACACATAACAATGAACTATTTAAAAAGAAGCATAAATAATTTAAGAAAATTTCAAATAATGTTAAACCAAGTTTATGAAATTTTGTAGCAGTTGATTTTGTAGCAGCTCGCTTACTTCCACATATTCATTCGTCATGGCTTGCAACCTTATATATACCTTTTTTTTTTCAATTTTTATTTATTTTTATGTAGTGACGGAGAGAGGCCTAACATGTGAACATCAATATGAGGACCTAGATATATATAAGAATCAACTAACACTTTTTTCCTATACCTTATGAATCCCACAATTTAATGAGGATTTAAATAAACGACACAACAATGGAATTTATCCACAAATATACGTGGAGGAGTCTAATGTGAATTCACAAACTAATCACATATTTCTTTCCGACTCTTTCCTTTATATTCCTAATTGCTTCTTCTCATTTGCACATTCTTGTTGGATGTATATAGAGAAACAATTCAATATATACACCTACTACCACTATACGTGGAGGAGTCTAATGTGAATTCACAAACTAATCACATATTTCTTTCCGACTCTTTCCTTTATATTCCTAATTGCTTCTTCTCATTTGCACATTCTTGTTGGATGTATATAGAGAAACAATTCAATATATACACCTACTACCACTTTTTGTGTGTAGACAATGTCCTTCTTTATTATATTCATAGGGATTTCAAGAATGTATGAGACGTTAAACCCTAGCTTTTGTCATGAATGAACGAATGTCATAGACATGCATGTGATTTCTATGCTTATAAGATGTTAAGATGCATCTATATGTGACAACTGTTGAACATAAATTTAGGTAAAGTTAGTATTAGAGGTTTGAGAATAATATGTGTTTGTTAGTATTGTAACATGGAGTTATTAGTATTTTGCAACTTTTTAAGAGATCTTGTGTACCGTAAGTAATTAAATGTTTTAGGGTTCAAATGTGGGGCGAGCGGGGAATTTTTTGGGGTGCGATATTCAATCTCTTCCACATTTACTAAGAGTCAAACCCGAACAAAATCAACAAATAACAAATTTTTCTCGAAATCACATTCCTACCAATATCATATTAATTAACAAATTCTTCTGACACGACAATTCATTTCCTCATGAATCTGGATTGAATGGCGTGCATTTCAACCCAAATCCTGAGAATTTGAGGCTTTGGAGTTGCAGCGTCTGGAGTTACTTATGGAGACTGTGGTTTCAAGGGATGTCGATGTTGTTAACAGTATTGTTTCCACAGAAGAAGGGCACTCATTAATACCCAACATTAGACAAAGTTCGTACTCTGTGTTGGCGATTCGGGATCATGGTTTTCGTTGTTGGAATATTCGACCCCATGATGGAAATCAAATATCCCTTATAACAAGAGGCATATAATAGTAGGGGGTCATGAGTTTGAATCCCTCTATTAGAAAGGGCGAAAGACTAAAATCATGGCCCACAACCCTCTTTGTCGGTGGATTCAAAAAACAAGTCTTCTTCCCTCTAGCTCCCTTAACACTCTTTCCTCACAATACATTACATCGAGCGCATGTTCTCCTCGCACTCAGTTGTTGTTCCTCTTTTCCTCTTCATGTAAATTTCATCCCGTAAATATTGTACATATACACGCTTATGGCCATTTATTGCGAGCCCAAAATCCCACGATTGGGGTTGGTTGTAGTTTTAAATTACAAAGATGAGAGATGATATGCGCAGATCATCTCAGTCCTATTGAGGTAAGCAGAGTGGCATCTTGTTCTTTTCTTTTTCCAATGATATGCATAGTGATTTTGCACCCTCTGTTGTTTCCACCATGTGCTTTGCAGGGGCTTCTGTTTCCTCTTTAATTCTTCCCCCTGACAACGATGATCACCTTAGAGAATGGATCACAGGAGATGGAACTAAAATTAGATGGATGGATCTGCGTGACGATTTTGTTCTTCCCATCATTTCCATGTACACGACTTTTTCATGGAATTTTTCTACCCCATACATGAGAGAAATCATTACATTTTCATTTGTTTGGCTCAAGTCTTTCAAGATGATAATGTTGTGCTTTGAGGTGGGTCCTCTGGTAAAACCACAAGTAAGATCAAATCTTTTTTATTTCATGCTAGTCTTTTTTTTCCCAGTCTACTCAATTCAGAGGGAAATTCTAAAATGAGACCTTCAAAAATCACAACATTGATGAAAATGACAACATAAGGATGCCTCTTATTAATAGTCCTATCCCTCTATTCATTAAAATATCAGATTCCCCAAAATGTGATACTTGTACTCTATAGGGTGCATCTCTACTTGTTTCTACATATGTTTCTTGGAAGCATATTAGTTCTCACAAGTGTGTCTTTGGGAGAAGAAATAGAACCCCATTTCAACATACCGTATCTTTCTAGCTCCCTGTATAATCCCATCTATGTATAATCCAATTATGAACACCCGTTGGAATACCCAAAAAAGATGTGAGTAGGAGAGATGTCATTTTTAAGATAAGAGATATTAAAAGGTGTTTTCCAAGCGCTGCATCAATTTTGGATCCAGACAATCCAGACAAATAGTTGGTTTGGTACTAGTGGTTGTCATCTCCTTTTAAGGAAATGGGATTACAATGAGATTGGGCTATTCTTTTTGCAAGTTTGTTGTGCATTGTTAAGTTCTTGTTTGTAGCACATTTTACTAATTCTCTTATCTTCTTATTTCATTTATTATCTTCTCATCACTCACCGTCTCCTTGCTAACTTCTATTTCTGGGGCTGGGTATGAGATATGCTTCTAGAGGTATTGGTAGAGCAGGTGAAGCCCCACTTCTCAGGTCTCTTGGGGCAGCAACGATGAGATTTACACTATAGTCTTGACAGATAGAATAGTAATGGCCATTTTAAGGAGTTGCTCTAACAAAGTCTCCCACTCTGAAAGAGAGGAAAAGGGGGCCTTGAACGAGAGATGTGAAAAAGACACTGGAGGTATCACAAAGGACTTATTTCTTGAATGGAGACTTTGAAGAAGATGTATTCATTCTTCAACTAAAATGTCTTGTTGTAAAGGAAAAATAATAGAAAAGATGTAATCACTATACAATCTAAAACAAGAATTTCGAGCTCGGTATGAAAAGTTAGGAAACCATAATATGAAATTAAATTTATCACTTTAATCATGATGTTGGAACTCTTTTTGTGAATAAAGTTTGAAAAACTATTGTATATCTTGTGGTTTATGTAGATGTTCTATTAATAATAGGGAATGATGAAAACTATCTTATGTCCATAAAGAAAATGTTGAAGAAGGGTTTTGATATGACATATTTGGGAGACCATCACTACTGCATAGGGATTGAAGTGACCCACCATCCCAGTATATATTCCTCTCTCAAAATAAGTACATTAGATAAATTTTTAATATATTTGGCATGATTACATGAAATCCTTTATCTACACTAAGGAATCAAAAACTAATGATTACAATAAATGAAGGGAATGAATTTAAGGATACAAAAAGGTATAAATGTCTTACGAGAAGTCTTGTTTACCTAATCACTACCAAACTAGATATTTCATTTTCCATTGGAATTATACCCAGATTTATGCAACAACCTTATGAAGGACATTGTTCTATTACAAAATCATTTCTAATCTACGTGAAAGGAAAGCAAAACTTTGCACTGAAATATTCACATGTGGATGACTTGAGTTCAAATGAATATTCTTATTTAGACTTTAATGAAGACAAATAAAAAGGACTATCTCCTTTATTCTATTTTATGAGTCTTGGATTGATAGTTGTCTCTTGGAGGTTAAACAAACAATGAGTTTTAGAAGGTTACATGAAAGATGAAAAATATGTGGTGATAATACAAGAAACAAATGAGATTGTACGGATTAGGAAAGTCTTTAATACTTGTAGGGAAAAAAATGAATTCTACTCATAATATTGTCGAAAACACCTATGCAATCAAGTTTGCAAATAAATTCATATTCCATGATCGAACCAAGAAGATCAACACAAAGGATCATTTTAATCAATAATATGTGGAGATTAATACTATACATCAAATACATTGTTCCACAAACGAGAAAATTGCAAACATCTTCACTAAACCACTTGAAAGAGAAAATTTTTAATTAGAATAATGGTTGGGCTCATTAACATCCCTTCATATTAAAGGGTGAATGTGATATGTAAATATAAGAAATATGAACCACTAGAATATGAAGAGACATTAGACCTTGGAATTGGCAACTAAAGGTCATGAAATTTTGTATATATATGTATGAATTTTTAATCGAAAATAAATCCAATGTGCATTGTTAGTTCTTATGAATATAATATTTTCATCATATTTAGTTTACAACATTTTTTGAATTCAGTTTTTTAATCCCGCATTTTCCCTAATCCATTTTATTTGTCATCCTTTACTCTAACACTTACGATAACATTGTTCATTTCTTACCCTTCCATCTATTCTTTAAACCATGAGAAAATTAATCAACTAGTCATAATAAATGGTAATGACACTCATGGCTTATTAATAAATTAGCTGCAAATTAGTTTCCCAATTCTATTTTTGAGGAAAAAACAATAAACAGTTAATGAACCATGGAGTGTCATCTCTCTCTTTTCGTATTAACGTATTTCATCCCATCCCGAACATGTCACATGTCAATTCATAGTTGTTTTATTGCATGAGTAATGCTATGTGTCTATTTGTTAAAATTAAATGCATGTTATAGCTTGAACATATAATATGATTATTGTTTCAAGACATTTGTGCATCTTTCAACAACTTAGTATGTAATTCATGGAATCCCACCTTTAACATATATAATGGTAACAAAATATATAGTTAAATCATTGAATTTAATCTCAACATTTCACTTATGTCCTACAATATCTCCTTCAACATTTCACTTATGTCCTACAATATCTCCTACAAGTTTCGTGAAGCTCATAAAAAGATAAAGAATACTGAAAATTTAGTCACATGCTTGAATACGCTAATTATACATGTAGCCGATTGAAAAGACACAGTGACATTAAAAAAATTGGAAAACACTGTGGTTAAGATTGTCTCACATATTTGTTGAAATTTTTGTAAACAGAAAAGCCGATCTAATTCTCCGCTATGGGTGCACATGACACCAAGTAAAATTTAAAGAACCAAGAAACAGAACGATAAATCATAAACGGCCATATACTTGCAACCGAATAACTATGAAGAACTGTTATTTCCACGAAAGGACATATGGCATAATACTTATAAACACATCTACAAAAGAAATTTGTAAATAGATACATACGCTAGCTCTACTCTTGGAAAATGATTATATCCAGTCTTGGCTTCCATGAGGACTCCCGGTTGGCACCTTGAATTAAGGCTGCAAGAAATGCAGCAAGATCTTCTTTTCTAAGTCGAAGTTTCATCCGCAAGGTAGATCCGTCGGTGGACTACGAAGAAGAAATAATCCTGACCCCGCCTTTATTAATCTTATTAACCACATCATCAACTGCTTCTTGTTTCATTGAATCTCTGCCGGTGTCTGGGATGCTATGATCGGAAGAAGCTCTTGTTATGAATATATTGTTTTTGTAATCGATGATTTCATCCTGTGGGTGTGGGAAAGGAATGAGATAATAGACATGACCACTTAAAAGCTTAGCCCTTTCTGGAAGAGGTCGTGTGAAACTGCCCATCCCTAGTGGGAGACCAGCGGGTGCCTCAAAAATCCCATGATTTGGATAATCGATGAGTATTTCCTTCACACAAACAGGACTCCGTACCTTCATCACCGATCCGTCGGCTTTCATTATCTTTATCCGATGACGATGATCGATTATTCCTCGCAGCAGCACGTTACCCATCCTGCTCTCTTCTGTATATACGCTGATGGAGACTTAAACACAGTTGGCTATGCTGTTCTATTATCAGAGATGGAGTTTCAAAGGGAGATGCCTATGCTATTATATTATCAGAGACGGAGACATCAAACAGAGATACCTATGCCACTATACTCTCCGTGATTCCTTTTATGCATCTTAGGACTTGCTTATACAAGTGTTATGCATATATAGAAAGCAGTTTGGGTGAACCAAAGATGATTGAGGCTGACACGGAGGCTTTGGAGGCCACTACCATGAACATGGATAAGTTGGGGATTGAAGATGCGATTTTCATACCAGAAATGTCTTTATAGAATACCTGGTTACGAAATAGTTTACACTCGAGAGTTGTTGACATTATTGGTAATAGAATATGTCATGTCTTTATAAAATATGTAATGGCTTGTGAAAAAACAGCTTAACATCCCGGAATTTCCATTCTGGGAACTAAAATATCTTATAGCAATCATCCGCATAATTCGATGCGAGTGTTCCACCTTGAAAAGTGATTGGATTTAAAATCAGGTATGAAACACAGAACTCAGAAAACCTAGAACTTGTTTTTATTTGATGATTGAATTGATATTTATACATGAAAGTTCTGGAGTTTGATGGGGCATGGCTTTTTCAAGAAACTTGCTCATTTGTCAATAAATTTTAGAACCTCCATTTAAAACATCTGCTAAATTCCAATTGCTGTAATAATGTGAGTAGTTGAAATTAATTTCTTCCAACATTTAATAAAAATGACGCTATTTTAAAATTGAAAAAATACACAATGTTACAGAAAAACTACCGTGTCTGTTTGTGAAATATACAACGCAACCTGCATATTCATTTTTAGTTTTTGTGAAATATACAACGCAACCACCATGCATATTCATTTTTATTTTTTTTATATTAGGAAAGGATCTGAACAGTTCGCACTTTTAAAATAAGTTCTCCTTCTTTTCCGGCCATGAGTGACTCGTTCACTCAAATAAGGAGAACGAATTCAAATCAAAATTCTAAAGCTTTGAAATATTATAAAACAAGTCTCTTCGTCAATTCCTGTTTCTAAAATTTTTTGACATTTGAAACTAATATTACAAAATGGGGCATTTGTGAGTTTGAGCGTTTTGCGGGGTTGGAATGTACATGCACTTGCTACAAACTGAACATCCGGCGGAAAGTGGAATATGGGTGTGAACGGTGCCAAAAATCAGAATCGAGAGACAAATAAACGTCCCCAAGGTCATTAGATAGTGAGCTCCCTCATTTACCGAAACCGTTTTTGGCACTAATTAGCAGACTTTCATGGGAAATACAAACGTCCGACTTTTTTAGACTGCGCCCGGTTCTTGATAGTGCGCTATAATCGTGTCAAACTTAAATAAAAATAACTAATGAAACAATATATTGTCGAATCTCATTACAAAAAACATAAAAATATGATTAACTAATATTGT
>APFE031126695.1:0-17355 GCA_000404065.3 Pinus taeda
GATACTGTCGGGGTGTTCCAGATCCCAAAATCCGTATATACGATGTTGGTGCGAAAAAAAGAGCAGCAGACGAGTTTTCTTTCTGCGTTCACCTTGTGAGTTGGGAGAAAGAAAATGTAACGAGCGAGGCGTTGGAAGCGGCGCGTATTGCTTGTAACAAATACATGGCCAAATTCGCCGGAAAGGACGCGTTCCATCTACGTGTTCGCGTGCATCCATTCCATGTTCTCCGTATTAACAAGATGCTTTCGTGCGCTGGAGCCGATAGGTGAGTTAAAGCAACTCTTCTTAGTCTCTGTTTTTTATTTTATTTTTCATTCTGCTCAAATCTGAAACCGCATCTTTAGGTTTTCCTTATTGAAGCCCACTTAGCCTGGAATGAATTAATCTAACCATAGTGCGCGGCGTTTAAATTGTTATCCTTACCGTGTGGGGCTTTATTCTGACAATGTTTGAAACCTGAGGTAGCGTTTCTGTTTTTTATGGAGGACTGAAATTCTCGCTATAATTACCTCTATTAGTCCCATGGTTTCTCAATTGAAAAATCCTGTTCCTTGAATCGATTGATTTATAAGATCCTTTAATGTGGTATTTGAGTTATTTTCCCATTTAATATCCTTACGTCTGATTTAGATTAGGTTTAGGTCAAGAAGGTTTGGTATATCCACCGAACGTTTAATTTACGCGCTCATTCTCGGAAATTGAAACACTGCCCTTTCCACTCTAGCAAGTTTTATTACAAAATCTGGTAGCAAGGAGGGGCCTGATCTGGAAATATCTACTGATAGCAAAATTAAAAGAGAAAAGCCAAACAACTAAACCAGATCGACATAATGTTTGGGACACGGTGGAACATTTTTTTAACCCAGCATACAAAAAGCAACATACCTAAGGTCTGTCAACAAAGGGGCTGAAATAGAAGACCAGTTCGTCAAACCAGTGTGAATAGAATGCCCAAAACAAAGCAGAAGCAGATTGGATTCTCTGCTGGTTGGATGGTTTATAGGTCGATTTATTTAATTGCCAGGTAACGAAACACATCTGACCGTTATACCACTGCTTGCCAATAAATTAGATTTTATTTCCGATTATACAGCATGGAGAATGAAAATCAGACCTTAAAAACGAGAATACTGTGCTTCGGCTGGACCTTACTAAAAATGGAGGATGTCCGTTAAGTAATCACTGAGCACTTGCGCTGTGGGATGTCTCCCACCACAGTGAGACATTGTTGGGACGTGTTTTTGAGGTTTGGAGATGCAGTGAATAGCCTTCTTGGGATTAATTGCTCGGAGTAGTTATTACTCAAGATTGAAGTTATTTTGTCTTCGTCAATAACCAATTTATCATGTGCTCAAATGTCTCATTTGGAACTCAATGCATCGGGTGTTGATACCCACAGGCCTGAAGAAGTAGGATTAAAACTTGCAAAATGAATTGAAGTGTCAAGCATCACCTTTTGGACTTCTACTCAACAATTTGACTTCTTGAAAGGGTCATATGTCCAAGTTTGGATTTGTCTCAAGTGTGCTTAACAATGATTTTTTTCCCATAATCAAGCTTGATTAGGTTGCAAACATGATATTTTCTTTCAAGATTTGTCATTTATAATTTTTTCTAGTTGGGGAAGGAAGAAATCATTTTATTGTTTTTTATTAGAAAACAACAATGCTGGTTTCATATCATGAAATGCAAAGCGTCATAAAATCTTTAGCTATAAGATTTGGTAGAGTATTATATCTATAACCTTGTAACATATTCCTAGCATTAAACTTCAAATATATATTTCTTAGAAATTTTAAATTGGTTACTTATGATTAGGTAAGCTTTGAAATGCCCAAAGAATTGTCAAATTAACATGAAAATGGATGTATATAGGAATGGTAATAATTTTGGATTGTCCTTCTTATATCAACCTTCATTTTTTTAAACAAAAATGAGTAATTTTATTTAAAATTTGTGCTCAGTTGCAATGTGATACCTAAGAGATACAACTCCACTTTCAAACATCATTATGTAGCGTTCAAGGCTAGCTAATTTAGAGATACAATACTATCCCTCTACATTTGACAACTTGACCATAGGCTGTAGTTTTGACTACTACAACAAAATACAACTTTAGACTTGTCTACTCAAAAATCGTATTGCTTAAATGAGCTAAAATATTGACATACCAAAATTTCTAGGCCAAATTTGCCTTGAATCAGATACTCATACCAAAATGACTTGCCCATGGAAAACTGTTGTTTGGGTCTGCTGCACATAACTAACTAGTTGAAGAGTTGATTACTCAAAGTTTGGAGTAGAGCTGTTGAGGTTGATTTCCATGCGTCCCACTTGTGCCGCCTATTCATCCTTTGCCGAGGAGTTCTCGACCGGAAATTTTAGATCCATTAACATATTTTGCAGTGCAAAAACTTCATCCAACACACTGGAGATTTGGACTTACATTGTAGTGATCTTATCAGAGTTTTCAATTTGAGTGAGAGAGAGATGGTGAACTTGTACTAAAAGTTGATAAAGGGCATCATGAGAGGCTTGACATCGAAAACATGTGCCGAACGAGGAGGTCTCTGATGCAGAGTTTAGTTCCATAGAAGTTTGAGAATTAATCGGTAAAGCAATACAAAAGCCCGAACAGATAAAAAAAGTCACCACAATCAAAGACCAATAGTAGATGACAATTTACCAATGCAATGTGATGTCGTGATTCCAAGTTAACCTCGTATCCAACTGTCTAGGGCTCAAAATACAAGTCAAGAATGAAGCCTTCAATTTTTTAAATAGAATTGTCTAGGGCTCAAAATACAAGTCAAGAATGAAACCTTCAATTTTTTTAAATAAAACATATACTTTGTATTCAAAATATAGATTTCACAGCCATAACCATTTTTCTTCAATTACACAAAATTTGCTTCACTCTTAGTATATGCTTCCATATCCCAGTACAACCATGAAACTATTTTCTTTCCCCTACTAGCCTTGTATACTATTAGAAAACATTGAAATATACCATAAAGCTATAAATATAGTCCTAATATCAAAATATAACGACAATTCATGAGAACATTATCCAAGATTGGACTCCCCGTTGTCCTTGCTGATAGGATTGCTGCAACTGCTCAGTCTTGCGCCAGAGTCGTCGACTCCTCCATCGCTCTAAAGCTGAGCCACAACCGAAGTCTTGCAATAATCTTGTTAACCTCTGCAAATATGCTGTCACTGACCAGCTCCAAGCTGGCATTGAGAAGGTCCATCTCCATCTTCACTATTTTGTGCTCCAGAGACGCCTCGACAACCTAGAGTTTCACATTAATTCTCTTAGCGTTGGCGGCCTAATCTTCCTCCAGTGATTCCACTAGAGTAGTGGTGAGGTTGAGTGCCCCCATAATCAGCTTGAACAAAAATTTGACGACCCTCTTCCACCACGCCATATCCTCCTTGAAAGATTTCCTACGTGACCTCTCGGCGCATTCATATCAACGTACTTCCAACTTTCACTGCTATCACTTATGTGCACCAAACCTTTAACTGCGGTCATCACGAGATGGTTGATGAATCCTTAAATAGACCCCCTTCTTCTAGCGCGCTAGGCTCCACTGCTTGTGCTATAATCTTGTGGAGATCCCCAAGCTGCAGCCCCATTAAATATACATTTTGTCCCTGAGATATGGCAAGCCAGTTTCACAGGCAATTTGCAACATAACACTTCCTCGCCATTAATTCTCCCTTGTTGTTCGTAGTCTTGCACATTCTTTGCAATGGCAGATTCCTTGTAGCCTCCAAACTCTAGATTGGTAATCACCTTAAACCATACAATGAAATTTCCTAGGGATTTGGGAGGACGCCATGTGTCTTGTCCATCCTCCACTTGTTCGACCCTCTAAGAACACATCCATGCATCATCCCTCCAACTTTGATATCCATGCCGAGAGTAATTACTGCACTTTCTACCATTTAATTATGGAATGGGAAGGTGGCTGCCATTTCACCCATCAAGCTCATATCTCCCAACTCCCAAGAGCACCCCACAATTTGTGATTTCATTGACATCCTGGTTCCAATGACGAAGAACATGATATAAGGAGTATTGATGGGGGTATTATTGTTAATAAAATGAACATTTGAGAACATTCTTATAAACATGGAGTCTCCAACTATGTTTATTTTCTTTATTCTAAGAGTGATGGTGAGATCCAAACCCAATCCCCATGGATATTTTGTCTTTAGATGTTCCGCGAGGCTAAAAATAACCCCTCTCACTCCTGCCTCCCCTAGATTTCCTTTTGCAGTTCAGTCAAAAAAGAGGATGGGAACCACTTGAGATTCTTTCCAGTGATTGAACTCTTCCTAAATTAATCGAAGACATCTAACTTTCCTCACTTGAGGATGACGATTGAAGCTTCTAGCATGATCTCATGGCGTGTTGATGGCTAAACATTTCTTTTCTATTTGTCAACCCTTCTAGCTCAAACTTTTTATACCCTTCACTATTAAGGATTTAGAGAGCATTGCTATAGCTTTCATGGCCACTCGAAATATTGAGATGGGAGTTCCTTCAAATGTGCATTGATTCTTGGTGATCCAGATTCCCTAGTGTATGATCTTACTAAGAGATTTCCACGCTCTTTTCAAAGTTGTCCCCTACAAAGGACAAGAGTAGGACCACTCTGTAAACATTTCTCTCCAATTGCTCAGGATAGTTGAGTTTTGACGTGTCTGATGAAATACACATCTCCACACAGATAGAGTCAATTGACACTGGATCGAGTCTCTCCCCCGTTTGCATAGCACCCACCGTGTGGGTCCTTGAATATTTCTGTGCTTTAGGTTTTCAGTTGTAAGAATACTTTCATCGACCAATGCCAACAAAAGGCTTTCACCTTAGGGATGCCATCATTATTCAAAAGGTCTTTCCATAATTTAGAGGTACCAATGGCTGGTAATTTGCGCAATAATAATTGATATCCTTCCTTAATTGAATATATCGCTTGTTTACTTGCTTTCGAGGTCTTGGTGTCTTTCTCATCTATATGCACTAGAGCTAGGTCTCTCAAGAGAGGAATAAGACTTTCCCAGGATGTTTGAAATATTGGAGGAATACCGGGGTCCGGGACAAACCCAACCATTCTAGGAACTTGAATCATCCTAGCTTGATATGTCCCTTAATTTTTTTATCCTGCTATCTTGCATTCACTCAATCAGAGGTCGAAAGTCCTCTGAAGAGAAGATCCACAACTTTCTTGCACAACCTCCATATTTTATATCCGTGACCGACCTTGTACTTCCTCAAAGTCTTGTGATTCGAGATTTCTGGAAATATTTCCTTTTAAAGGCATCCTTC
Organism: Pinus taeda; assembly: GCA_000404065.3. NCBI lineage: Eukaryota > Viridiplantae > Streptophyta > Pinopsida > Pinales > Pinaceae > Pinus > Pinus taeda. Next base: position 5,345 of record APFE031126695.1, read on the forward strand.
CACCATTCTTTGGACTCAAAGATTAGCTTCCATGCCAACTTAGTTCCTAGTCTTGTTTTAACCATTATCGGGTTCCGAATTCCTAATCCTCCTTTTTCCTTTGGTAATCTTACTCCATTCCAATTGATTAGGGGAAGCTTTGTCATTATTCTTTCTGCCTTTCCACAGAAAGTTTCAAATCATAATGCTCATCTAATTTTGAGTATACCTTTTGGAGCTTACAATCCTGAGCAAAGATATATTGGAAGATAAGAGAGCACAACCTTGATTAGAGTTGTTTTCCCAGCCACATTAAACCAATAAACTTCCCATCCTATGATTTTCTTTTGTAATTTTGAACTTCCTCCGAGTCTTCCTCGTGAGAATTACCCAACGAAATTGGGACTGCAAGTTATTTAAAGGATCTCCATTTTGCTTGAACTGAGAATTCTAGAATTGATGCAATCTCTTGAAGCACAACAATCAGACTGTTCCATCCATAGATACAACTTTTCTTTTTATTCACTTGACCTCCCGAGAGCTCAAGATAAGCACCCATAATTTTTTGAATCTGAGGGCTATGATTTTGGATTCTCCTCTCAAAAGAATGGTATCATCAAAAAATTGAGAATGAACGATAGCTATGACCTGCTGAGATATGGTGAGGCCGGGGAGAGACCCAACCTTACGAGCTTCTTCTAGATTTCTGCTTAAGCTTTCTGCCACCAGAATGTATAGAAGTGGAGAGAGTGGGCATCCTTGACGAAGCCCAAGAGATGCTTTAAAAAAGAAAGCTGGTTTTCCGTTTATCAACGGAGCAATCCATGGCCTTCCAAGTTCCAATACATGCATTTATCCAATTTACAAATTCTTTGCTAAAGCTAAGTTTAGTCAAGATGCTATATAAAAAATGAGTGTCTTACTCGATCAAAGGCGTTTGACATGTCCAAATTGATGATGGTACCCGACTCCGCTTTCCAGACTGGAATGAATTGCCTCCTGTACCAAATTGACATTATCCAAAATATATCTGTTTTGAAGGAACCCACCCTGATTCTCTGAGATAAGTCTTGGAAGGATCTTTTTAAGGTGAGCAGCGATTATTTCCGTCAAAAATTTATACAATGCGTTGCACAAGGAAATGGGTCTAAACCTGCTAAAAATTGAAGCATTTGTTACCTTAGGTATTAGAGTTAGAAAGGCTGAGTTTGTTCCCCCTTCTAACTTCCCTTTTATTCTAGCCCAGTTGAGCATTCGAATTAGATCTTTCTTAATTAAAGACAGTAGGAACATTAAAAGCTGATGGGGAAACCATCCGTTCTGGGCACCTTATTTCGATCAAGGGCCCAAATTGCATCCATCACTTCATCTTCCTTGATCTCTTGCATAAGTAGAGCATTTTCCTTGGCTGTGATTTGTGTTAAATGGTGCAAGAAGGCCTCCTTCGCTCTTTCATCTATTTCCTTGTCCTCCGAATACAGATTTGGAAAATGGGATCTCTGAAAATTTTGATATTGATTGTCTTCTGGAATTATTTCGTTGGCTCTGTTCTTCAATTCCCAGGCTTTATTTTGCTTGTGAAAAAAGGAGGTGTTTTGGTCCCCCGCTTTCAGCCATATGCTTCTTGATTTAACTCCTCCTTTCTGCTTTATTTATATATCTGCTTATTGAGGCTCTTCTCCTTCTCCAGATGCCAGTCCTCCACCTATTTCTCCTCTATAATTTCATAATGTTGTTCCAGTTCTTTAATCAAACTTTCCTTTTTCCTTCTAGGTGGAACATACACTTCTCTAACATGAATGCAAAGCTTGTTTGACTGCTTTTATTTTCGGTTCCCAGTCAAAGGCTGGGGGTCCGATATATTCTTGTCTCCATGTCTAGGATATTAAATCACTGACCCTCTCCTCTGACACCCAACCTGGGTTGAAACGGAATGGGATTGGGCTGAGATCCTGCTTATCCAGAAACAACAATATTGGCCTGTGATCGGATTCTCCGGAGGCTGCAATTGATGATTGAGGATCGATACCTCGAATCAGCCACGGGCTATGAATAAGAAGGCGATTTAATGTAGCTGCTATGAAATCGCCTCCGACCTTTCGTTTGGACCATGTATACTTCCCATTGTGTGGTTTGACATCTTTCTCGAAAAAGTGTCTCTGATTATATTTCCTCCCGTGTTTAAATGAGTACATTCTCGTGTTGAAATCTCCCCCAACGATTCCCATCTGATTCCAATTGCTGCCTCAAAGTGCAAGCAATTTATCCCAGAATTCTTGTTTCTCGGCATATATTGAGGGTGCATATACATTGATTACCTTGATTTGTTCTTTTGTATCATTTTCCCCTGGTTCCACTCCCAACCAGTTGTGGAATTTGATGTTGTCGTTTAGGGTGAACTAATCTTTCCTCCAAAAGGTCCCCAATCCCCCCTGAGGGCGCCCCTTGAATTTTGTCCTATTCCTTCAAATGCAATTCCAGAAAGTTTTTGACAATTTTGTTAACTCGTCTTCTTCCCATATTGTTTCCTGCAGCAGAAGAATTGCTGCCTGTTATTTTTTGACCAAATCCTTGACTGAGAGGGCTTTTGAGGGTCCTCCCTTTGTTGTTCCTTCTGCTCCTTTTGATCCCATTGCTTTAAGAATGTCCGAGATCTGAGGTCGGACACCCTATCTTCTTATTTTGCTCTGCTTTTGCTTCTCTAAGATCCTTCTTAGGGTGTTGACCTTTCTTTTTGACATGACTCCCTACATCCTGATTGCTATTCTCCTCATTGCCTTACTGTGCCTGTGTCATATTCCTGGTGACGATTTTCCGAGGTACCTATTGAGTCTCTTTCTGCCCCCTTGAGGTGCTGGCTGAGCCAGCTGAAATAATATCAGACCCCCTTCTTGGTCAGGCATTTGAGTCACCTGCTTCTCATTCTCATTTACTTCTACTGCTAGCTCTTGTATTTTATTCCTTCTTCTATAGGTCCCTTCTCAGGTATTCCTTCATCTTCTCCAGTTTGATTCTCGTTAGAGTCGAGTTGGGTAGCTTCAGAAGATTGAAGGACCCCAAATGGGTTTGATGAAGTAGATGGCCCCTCATTGTTCTGGGGTTTCCTGTTGTTGTCTTGGCCTCTCTTGTTCCCTCCCTTTTTCTGGGTCTGTGATTGATTCGATTGATCTCCTTGTCTTGACTGGGGGTTTTCTGGAACTTTTCCCTGTGCTTTCTTACAATCCCTGTCGAAATGACCGTACTCATGGCAGATCGCTGGAAGAAGGACCGTACTCATGGCAGATCGCTGGAAAAATGACCGTACTCATGGCAGATCCAGGGCAAAATTCTCATTTACTTCTACTGCTTGCTCTTGTATTTTTCCTTCTTTTATAGTTTCCTTCTCAGGTATTCCTTCATTTTCTCCAGTTTGATGCTCCTTAGAGTCCAGTTGGGTGGCTTCAGAAGATTGAAGGACCCCAAATGGGTTCGATGAAGTAGATGGTCCCTCATTGTTCTGGGGTTTCCTGTTGTTGTCTTGGCCTGTCTTGTTCCTTTCCTTTTTCTGGGACTTCCATTGACTCGATTAATCTCCTTGTCCCGACTGGGGATTTTCTGGAACTTTCCTCTGTGCTTTCTTACAATCACTGGTGAAATGACCGTACTCATGGCAGATCGCTGGCAAAATGACCCTACTCATGGCAGATCCTGCACTTAAATGGGATTTGTTGATAATCCAAATGCTTCCAATCCCCCATTGTTAAAAATATTTTGGTTGGGAGACCCTTCTCTAGATCCATTTCAACACAGATCTTGGTACAGCCAAACGGCCCAACCCCGGGCTCTGCCAAGTCTATGTATTTGCCAACTCCATTTCCGATTGCCCTAAGGCAATTCTCCAGCAGGACAGGGGGAGCCTAGGGTGCTTCACTCAAACGGGGATCACAGTGGGAATGTCCTCGGCAGGATTGAAATCCAAGGTCCATCAATTCAAATATATTCCTCTGCCTCCAAAGAAATATGGGCCATTCAAACAGGAAGGTAAAAAACCATTTCCAACCACAAAAATTCCCAAATTACCTTTCAGCTCACCTTTCCAATTTTTCTCTGTCCAGTATTCCATCAACTTCGGGGAAGGCCACTTTCTTGTGAACTACCCAACAAGGGCCAGATCTGAATATGCGAGGGAAGATCTGCAGAAAACCAGAGGCATTGTCACCAAGGGAATTGACTCCAGCCTTCTTCTGGCTTGAGGGAAGAGATCAGCGCTTGGGAGCCATTGCTGGAAGCTACAGGGGAGCAGCCGGGCTGAGATCAGAACACAGCTAGTGTTTCAGAGAGAGTGCTTTTCTCTTTTAATTTCTTAGCAATTCAGACATGCACCATTTCTTTTATATCAACCTTCATTTACTTATCATAAACTTTTCCAAAACTTTCTCTTGTATCACATTCATAGAAGAGCACATTATTACAACGATGTAAGTTGTTTCCCTAGTTTAAAGTGAGGTAATGTTTAACAAAGGAAAATAAATTGCTTATTTTTAAACGTGCTGAAAAAGCTTATTTGTAGTACCCCTGTATTCTTGAGACGGAGATCTAGTCATGTGATGCAACATTAGTTAGTATCCAACATTGAAGTTTCAAACTTTTGATTTGGTTGCTTTGTGCTAACAAACCTTTTCTTGGCAACGGATAATGGTAAACATGTTTTGGTTTATAGGAGGCTCTGAACACCAACTACATGCCATCATGACATGCCCATTTTAACGCGGATTGTCAAGCCTATGTAATTATTGTCGTGAAGCAATGTCAAAAAGTGTTTGCCTAGTTTCAAGTTAGGTACTGTTTAACAAAGAAAAATAAATTGCTACTTTTTAAACATGTTTGAAAAGTCTTATTTGTAGTACCCTTGTAGTCTTGAGATGGAGCTCTAGTCACGTGTTGCAACATTAGTTAATATCCAACATTGAATTTTTAAACTTCTGATTTTGTTGCTTTGTGCGAACAAACCTTTCAGATAATGGTAAATATCTTTTGGTTGACTAAAGACCATTGTGATATGAAGAAATCGTTGACATATTTATTGTCAACAAGCAATTGTACACTTGTAATTTCTGTATTACAATTCTCATTTACCCCAATTTCGATAATGTCAATAAGACATATACATCCTCAAATAAAAAATCTGCAGTTTTCAGTAGATGCATCTAACCTTGTGCAAATTTTTATGCTCTCTGTCTCTCCCTCTCAGCATCAGTTTTCGAGGCTTGGACAACTGCTTTCTATGAATGACCCATATGATATTGTTATGTATCTTTTGGAGTTGGTTAGACCTAGTGATTAGCTTAGTTAGATGCTTATCTATACTTTCCTTTTTCTTTATCTTTCTTCATTTTGCTTTCACCATCACCTAGGAGTTACTTTTGCACTTTTGTGGTCATTTGTTGGATGTTAATTATCTCAAGAAAGCCCTACTGTGAAGGCTTTCGCTCATACCTCCAACTATAACAGTTAATTTTCTGATTTAGTACTTCTTTGGGAGTTCACATCAGTTTTCCTCGTGATTGTTTTTTTATCAATTAATGTAGAGAATTTTTTGTACTGGATAGCTTGTTATTAGATCAACTGCCATCTGAAAAAATCCATCGATTATAAAATATAGCTTTGCTTTGAAATTTCATAATTCACATGCGGGGAAGCTTTAAAAAGTATCATTCAGGTATTTTTGCACACCCATTTCTCATTTTATTATATGGCTGGGTATATCATATGATAATACAAGAAAAGAGGTAACCAAAGCTTCTAAAGTTCCTAGAAGATAAGCAGTGCCTAAAGCTGCTGATTTCAAGCAGCCAGCAGTTCCAATCAAAGGAGAACTCAAAGAAAGCTGAGCAGCACAAAGTACCACAACAGCCAAGTGCCATTCTTACGAAGCCTCCCTATGCAGTACCTCGATGTAAGATCTGTGTGTAGCATATATTACCTCCATGCCTTGCTGCTGCATTCACGACAGATTTATCAAATTCTTTGTAATCTTTAGCTTGAATTGCTTGAATCTCTCTGTTAAGGTGCTCGATTTGCAATTAAGTTTTTGCATCATATTTCTATGGTCTTTTATTGCTTCTTGTGTTCGTATTACTGTAGTACCTCTGTAGAATTTGAATTTTTGAAGTCCATATCAGCAATTTTTTTGCTTTGAATTACTGTAGTACCTCTGTAGAATTTGAATTTTTGCAGTCCATATCAACATTTTTTTTGCTTTGACTGATATAACTTAGACACATTGGGCACCTCTGCAGGCTACACTAAAATATATATCCTGAATATTTATTAATGTATTATCTCTGTATAACTCGAATCTTTGAGATTGATACCAACAAAAATATTTTCCATGGGGCTTCTCTGCAGACTACACTCAGTATATATCCTGGTTATTTGTTAACTTTAAACATGGGCACTCTCTGTAGTTCTTTGTTGTCAGGCAAAATATTTCTATATTCCTCTTAATAGAAGGCCATTTGTAATAAGTTTCTGAGCTCACCAAAGTTGTACTCTCTTAAACTGACAATATTTTTTGATTCATATGTTAATCCTCTTGAACAGTTTTCACTTCAAACTTTTAAAGTTGCATAATTCACTGAATATGTAACTTCGTTATTTAATTTCATGCATGGACAACATCTCCATGCCTGTGTACTCATGCACGATATTATATATATGAGGTTTACTAATGTAATTCTACCGCTCCATGAGATGATGAATTTCATCTCAACAAAATTGAAATTCCTGTAAAGAGATTTTTCTCTTAATCTTTTGGGAAGATAAGTACTGTGTGATAAGCAGAAGTGGCAGCATAAAAAATTATACTGAAGATAAAATTTGAAAATTATTACATCAAAAAGTACTTGTGAAATCCTAGACTTGTTAATTTATCAAAATAGGTGAATCATCTTTATCAAAATAGGTGAATTATCTTTGAGCACTACTGTAGAAAAAGTATTGATATTTTTTTTACGGTGTTGAACAATAATGATGATCCTTCATTGGGAGACAGGCTTCAAACTGGTATGAGAGGAGCGTTTGGAAAACCACAGGGAACTTGTGCCCACGTGGCTATAGGCCAAGTGCTCCTTTCAGTGTGATGCAGGGACAACCACTCAAATCATGCCCAAGAAGCTCTGCGTCGTGCCAAGTTCAAATTCCCTGGCAGGCAGAAAATAATTGTCAGCAGAAAATGGTATGCTAAGTCACCAATTACTTGTAAACTTTTTACACCTAATTAACAGACAAAATAATTCATTGTTATATGCATCTTTTAGGGGGTTCACGAAGTATACTAGAGCTGACTACTTGAAGTGGAAGTCAGAAAACAGAGTTGTTCCCGATGGTTGCCAAGGTGAGTATAAGTGAATATACATCACTTTGTATATATTTATATTTTGAATGTTTAGCTGATTATTTTGTATTCTTTTAATTATATATTTATGTTTTGAATATTTAGTAACTAGTTGATTATTTTGTATTATTTTAATTATTTTCCTCCTTCGCTACAGGTGCTTGGTTGCTGTGGTCGATTGTCCAACCGACGTCCTGGGCAGGCATTTCTCAAGCCAGCTCATGATTCTTCAGCTGAAATAGTTTCTTAGATTAGTGCATTATTATGGTTGATAAATGAAGAGCCTTAAAGCTTGCCTTGTTCATAATGGTGTAATCAGCACCATTTCATTGATCTTTTTTCCACTGGAAAAATCCGTAATTTTCATTAATATAGAGAAAATTACATATTGTAGATGTTTTACGCATATGCTATGATCAGTGTCACTCGGGTATTACATGAATGGCTCTCAGCTGTCCAGATACACCACACAGGGTGATCTGCCCAAAAAATAACTGTAAAAACTATTTTATATCTGTAATAGCCTGTACATAGGCCACGCAGGGCCCCTTTCAGTATAATATTTCGACAATATATGTCAGATTCAACATCAAAAAGATTGCAAAACATTGTGTTTCAGAACTTTACAAAAAAACTAGTGATTCAAGGACCCAGATCCCCCTGATAATGCTGATCTATATATGGCTGATGATAATATCGGAATTCATCAGCCCCCCTCTGCTCTTGAATCACCCATTCTCCTCTGGGTAATATCGCGGCCTCCTTGGATAATTGGTCAGCACTATAGTTATATTCCCTGTAAATATGAGAGCAAAAGATACTATTAAATTCTGCCTTGAAGAGGTTCACTTCGTTGATAATATTGCTGAGTGTGAATGTGACAAGTAGATATGCTATTAAAACCAGTGAATAATAATCTTAGAATCTCCAAAAATATTAAGATTATGGCACTGATGACCCAAGGAGAAATGTAATAAATGGCGCAGGGTAATGAGTTCCGCGAAATTATTGGTGCCAGCTACTAATCCCATCTTAACTTTGTAGAAATGATGTTCATTTATATAAAGAATGAAGCCCCCTCCGCAGCCCTGTTGATTTGCAGCCCCATCAAAAAACGCCCATGGTGTAGTTTTGTCAATACAGGGAGGTGGATGAGTGCATCGCTCTCTATGTGGATTAGGTTCTGGCAGTTCATTATATGCAGAGATAATGCCTGCCTCTATGCGCGGCCAACATACAATGTTGTTTTCAAATATGAAACGGTTTCGAGCCTGCCAAATGTGCCAACAGACAAGCAAGGGGAGACTCTGTAATTTAGATCCCTTGTGTTTGCCAGGCCAATTAGCCCATGCGCTGTAAAGATCATTGCCAACCCAAGTCCCAGCAAAGCGTATGGCTGTGGATAAACTCCGCCAAAGGGATTGTAAAGCGGTGCAAAGTAGGAAAAGATGTTTCGTGGATTCTGATTCACATGTGCATAGTATACACCAGGTTGGCCCATAAAAAGCTCTGTGGGTAAGATGCTCCCCCGTAGGTACAATATCTCTGAGAACGCACCAGAAGAATAATCTGGTGCAGAGATGTTGTGAGCTTCGAAATGTGACTCCACGAATTTTCATTGTCTGTTCTGGTCGCTTGTGCAGAATTAGGGCGCTATAACCTAACTTTGGGGTGTATGTACCATTTTCTGCCAGACACCAAACTAATTCGTCAGGTCCCTCTTTTATCCTTATATGGGATTCAGATAATGCTGTTATATATTCATGCCACTCCGGATGCCAGTGAAGGGGAAGGTCGAGTTGTCGCGCTGATTTCCATGCTTGTGAAAAGATATCCGAATTTTGCTGGTCTGCAATGTGTGAGAGGACCTTGATTCCTTGTGCATGAAGATGCAAGATAAGGTCTCTAGATAGAGAGTGCCTGCCTCCACTGCCAATCCACAGATCTAACCCGATCCTACCCAGGGAACCATCATTGATTCACCACACCAGATTGTCTCTTATGAGGGGGAGAGAGTGTATCAATGCCTTCCTTATAGATAAGCTTCCAGTCCTCGACTAAGAAGGTAGGCGAACCCAATCCAACATGTTTTGTGGCCAGATATATTTATGATATGTGACATGGGTCCAAAGTTTCTGTCCAATCAGCAAAGTCCAACCCATTTTAGCAGCGAGGGCCTGGGTGAAAAGTGGAAGGTCTTTCAGTCCCCAACCACCCCATTTCTTTGGCAAAGCAATCTTTTGCCCGCTGATCTAGGCAAATAATTTCTTATCTTCATTACCACTCCAGAGATATTTGTTGCAAATTTGTTTAAGGCGAGAAAGGATATTTTGGGGAATCCACGCCAGAGCCATCCAAAAAACCGGGGTTGCTTCCAGCATTGATTTGATAAGCACCAACCTGCCTGCCCTGGATAAAAATCTGTAACTCTAGAAGCCAACCTCAACTCCCTTAAGAAGCATCTTCATAACAAGGCCCCAATTAAGAAAGATGGAGTGGACAGCTTCCATTGGGACCCCTCAGGATCTATCTATACTATAAAATCAGGCCATCAATACATCTGCAACAACACCTTCCAGATGCCCCTGTGGAATCATTGGAAAATTGTTTGGCGAACAGAAGCCCTTCCAAAGATCAAATTTTTTATATGGCTTCTCCTAAAGGGCAAAATTCTTACAGCAGAGAACTTAATTAAAAGAGGAATCAACGGCCTTTCAAGATGCCCCAATTGCTGCAACGCTGAAGAAACAATGCATCATTTATTTGTAGAGTGTCCCTTTGCCAGTGAATGTTGGAGAAAGTTATCCCCTCTTGGCAACCTAACTTGGAATCCTCAGCATAGCATAGCTGAGACAATTTACATCTGGAAAAAAAGTTGCCCTTGGAGAGAAAAAAGGAGCAGTCTGGCAAAAAGAGTTTGGGACACTCTCCCTCATACTCTGTTGTGGCGAATCTAGCTAGCAAGAAACAAAAAAATATTTCAAGATAAAACTCCCAATGTTCGAATAACTTGCATCAAAGCCAAAAGCCTGGCTCAAGAAGCAATTACAATTAATACCATAGGGAAAATCAAAGCAACAGACTTCACAGTGGAGGAACGAACCTTTATCAGCTATATCTTGGAAAGGCAACATCATATCCAAGGCAGCTTCAAGAAGGACACCCCGAACAAAAAATAGGGCAGACCATGGGAAATTAGACTACAAGAGCAAGATTTTAAAAGTTGGATACAAAGGAACAACTGCAATTCTCTTTTCTTCGATGGGGCCTCCAAATCAAACCCAGGCATAGCTGGAGCAGGGGGTCTAATACTTAATGAAAATGGGGAACATATTCTCAGCTATGAGTGGAGCTTAGGCAAGGTTACAAATAACAGTGCTGAAGCCTTGGCTTTGTACCAAGGCCTCATTCAATTGTGCAGTCTGGGAATTAAAAGAGCTATGGTATTTGGGGACTCCTCAATCATCATACGATTAATGATCCATCATCAGTTTTCGCCCAACACCATGCTGCAGCAAGTCATTTTACGCAATTGGCTCCTACTCCAGAACTTTGAAGAGATTCAATTTTTCCATGTCCTTCGCAATCTAAATAAGGAGGCGGATGAAAGAGCCAACAAAGCATGCGGAATGCAAGTTGGCACCCTTAGATGTAACTCTTCAGAGGTTAATCAACCTATTCCATGAAGGTTAAAACCAACAGCAGCGTCTCGTTCAGCACCATTGATGAAGTGTGCGAGACAGGTAATATTCGGACCGACAAGAGGACGAACCTCTGCATCTTTGTTGCAGAGCATCAGGTAATTATTTATTCTTCCTGTAACACCGACAGTCTAAACGCCGACGGCACAAGATCCAGCTGCAGGCTGACTTAGGATTTTTTGCAGATCAGCATTCTCCCTGTGACCTGTCCTTTTCTCATTTGGATTCTCTCCTTGCACTGTGCTATTTTTACCCCTCCCCTCCATCTCCTTAGCACTCAGTCGTTTTCTCCTTCTTTTGAATCTATGTTGAGCTACCGCGTCTTCCGAATCAGGAGTCCCTTCTCCCACTACTGCAAAGTGCCTGCGTACTCAATCTTCATTCATTCGGTACCGACGAAGTTGTCTCAGTTGCGCCTTTACCGCCTCGCTCGTCATAAACTCCCCCAGGTATATCTTTCTCGCAGCGTAATTTGCTCTTATCTTGACATCCTCTGTTACCTCTTGCTCCTCAGGTTTACTGTCTCGTCTCTCAGCATTTATGGTGTCCCTTATTTCTCCCTGGCTAGCTCTTTTCTTAGTCATTGGCTAGCCCTCTTTGACCTTCATCGTCGCCTACCTGAGCAGCTGCTCCAGCAACGATTAATCAGCTACGTCATCTGTTATAAAAACGGCCAGGTTCCCCTGCTGCGCTGCAGTTTTTGTTTTATCTTCTGCAATCTTTATAATCATTGGAATCTCAGACTCCTTGAGCGCCTCTTAGAATCCTCAGTGCCCCCTTCTCGGCTCCCTTGCATTTCCCCTCAGAGCGCGTAGGAAAAAGATCAAGAAGATATTCCCTTTTTGTAAATCTCTTGATCCACGCTGCCACTGGCAACCATTGTATCTAAGGAAACTGAACCCCCTTATCTTTTTCAGCCACTAAAATAGCAACCGAGTTTGTTAAAAATAATAATA
>APFE031126705.1:0-11948 GCA_000404065.3 Pinus taeda
TAAAATAAAATAAAGAATGTATTTATATGTATAAGTTTTTGAGAAATATTATAGAGATATGTAGAATATATACTAGTTTATAGAATTATGTGTGGTCATCTCTTTGATTTTTTAAGAAAAAATTCTTAATTTTATTAGATGATGTGATAAGTCTTGCTCAAAAGATAATTGGTATATCCATTTAGCTTTTGCTGGAAATAAGGCCATACTACCAACTCAATAATTGATAGCACATTTATTTCAAAAAATTATTGTAAACATTAAGAAGACTATATTAATTCAAAGGCAGTAAAAAATATAAGATGGTATTTGAAGAGTGAGAGATAACATCATGTGAATTTAGTAGCTTGTAAAGTTTGAATTGTTCTACATTCACTACATGCATTTTAATCATAGAACTGCGTGAATGAAATTACATGCATAAAAGTTTAAACCAACATATTTTAGAATAGTTTTATGGTTTTACACGTTGCCATATATTTCAACATTTATTTATGTAATGATCCTAACTAGCATCCACAAACTTTTCTTTGCAGATTTGTATTACGTTATTCTATACAAAATGGCAGACCAGGTATTTATGTTTCTTTTGGTACTTGTAGTTTTTATGTTGTTGATTTAGTTAGAGGTTGGATTTATTTTTAGAAATAACTATAAAATGTTACTTCAAAATTTTGCTTGTGACGAGTTAGAGGCTTGTTCGAACACACTGATAAGCTTGCCTCAATGTGTTGGACAAATATTCAAATGCTCACCTCAACACATTAGTAGAGTTTTTTTAGGGTTTTGAACCTCAATCTCATTCTTTTTTCATATCTAATTCCTACGGGAAGCACTCAAACACTACACTTGAACAAAAAATAAATAAAATTACAAACCCACACATCAATGCACTCAAAGAGCCAGAATTACAGTAAAAAAACTACATATTCATAGATTTTCACTCATAGGTTTATTCATTTGTCATGTTCTCTTGAAAAGGAAGTAATACTCAAGTTAAAAATTGTAGTCTTATTATTTGAAAAACATGGTGCATTAAGGGAAATAGCACATTGTCATTTGAATATTCAAATGAAATAGCAACAAGACCTACTCCGTGTACAGATGAATACTTCAATGAAATGATATATTGCAGTTGCAAAATGTGCCAAAATAGGAAACTAAAGAAATGGAGGCTTGTTGGTATGCATAGGTTGGACCATGGAGTTTATATAGAAGAGGTACATTATAATCAACAAATTATTATTCTTATAATAGATGAATAGGCATACTACTTAATACATTATTATTGGTCATTTCATTTGATTTTTTTATTTATGAAAATTCACTTCCAGTTCCCAATATTCCTGAAGAACCAACGAATGATATTGATAATAATGACTCTCAAGATGAAGGACAAGACAAATTTATGGATGAAGCCACTTCATGGATAAATGAGGATGGTGTTAATGAATTACTCAAGACTTCAATACATCTTTTGAAGAAGTTGTTGATTCACTCCTAGCTCATTTGGTTACAATGCCTCTTTATGCAAATGCTGAATCTTCTATATTGGAAACACTTATGTTGTTGTTGAACTTGAAGGTTACATCTGGATTGAAAAATACATGTTTTACTGATATATTAAAGTTGGATTGATATTCCTATAAATTAATGCTCTAGATGTATTAAAAGTTTTAAATTTTGTGTATGCTTACAAAAATCATTCGTTGCACTATGTAGACTTTTGACAAACAAAATAATTCCAGAGGACAACAAGTTGCCTCATTCTAAGAGAGAAGTATCTTCAATAATTAAAGACATTGGAAAGGAGTACAAGACATATGATGCAGGTCCAAATGACCATATATTTTACTATGGAGATAATGCAAATTTACAACAAAGCCCAATGTGTCACACAAATAGGTACTGTCAAGATCAAGTATCCAAGAAGGCTCCTTATAAAGTACTATGACACATTCCACTAAAGCCAAGGTTTGAGAGAATGTTCAAATGCAAGGAGTTAGCAAAATATATGGATTATCATGCACAAGGGAGGAGCCAATATGGTCTCATGAGTATGGTTGTGGATAGTAACTATTGTAAATAGATTCAACTAAAATGGACACATTTAAGAAATGAGCCGAGGAATTCAAGAATTTCTCTAGCAATGGATGGTGTCAATCCTTTTGCAGATCTTAGAACAACATCTTATGTTTGGCCAGTGTTAATTATAAACAACAATCTTCCCCCTTTGTTGACAATGAAAAAGGAACATGCAATGTTAACTCTTATCATACCAAGTACTATAACATATGAATGAAATGCTTCTCTTTAAGATTATATAAAAATATTTCAGTTCAGTTAATCCTAATAAAGAACTCTTTATTTACTTAGGGAAATATCAGGTAAAGAATATGGATGTATACATGGAGCCCCTCATTAATGAGCTTCATGAATAATGGGATGGTGTAAATATGTTTGATGTATCAAGACCTATCAATAATAGAAACTTCCTATTTCATGTGATGATCATTTCAAATATTATTCATGGTATACTAATATTGTTGATATACTGCAAAATCTGTAGGCTCCACCAAGAACGTAAAAAACTCAGTCTAGGTTCTTGAAACTTAAATATGTTAAATATTGTGTCCTGGATGGTTATTTGTTATGGAAACATCCACAAGGTATTTTATTGAATTTTTTACTTGAAAACGAAGTCAAGAAGGTAATGAAATAATTTCATGAGGGAGCATGTGGCAGTCACCTTTATTTGAAAGCCATCTCAGATAAAATTTTGAGAGTGAGGTTTTACTGGCCTACATGTTTTTGTAATGTTTGTAAGGAAGTTGCAGCATGTCATCAATGTCAACTATTTGGAGGAAAATCCAAGTTGATGTCTTTACCCTTAAAACCTATTTCTCTACAAGAACAATTTCACCAATGGGGCCTTGACTTTATAAGCAAGATTCATCCATCATCTTAAATGTAACATAAATGGATCTTGACAAGGACTGACTATTTTACCAAATTCATTCAGGCTCTCCCAAGCAGGCAATCTACTAATCTCATTGTTATATAATTTTTAGAAAATATTATTTCCATATTCGGTATTCCAAAAAGAATCATAATTGATAATGCTCAATGTTATAAATCAAAAATACTGATAAAATTATGTGATGAATATCCTATGAATCTTAGTCGCTATATAACCTATTACCGTCAAGGTAATGGATTGAATGAGTCGTAAAATAAGAGCCCAATTAGAATCATCAAGAAACTGATAGAAGATAATAAAAAATATTGGCATACAAACCTCAAATTTTCCTTGTGGGCATATAGGGTCACTACAAAGAGATCAATTGTTACCACTCCATTTCAATTAGTATATGGTGTTGATGCAACTTTCCCAGGTTCAATCAAGATACAAGGTATGAGGTACTTATAAGAGCTAGGAGACAAATCAAATCCTCTTCAAAGAAGAATCAATTAGCTAATAGAGATGCAGGAAAGAAAAGAAAAGGTATATGAACAATCTCAAGATCTCCAAGAAAAATCCAAGAAGGTATTTGACAAAAGGACTAAGGAACATGATTCCAAATGTGTGGACCTATTTTTGAAATAAGATGAATGATTAAGGAAAAGGGTAAACCCAAGAGTTCAACAATAATTTACGAATGTCCCATATAAAATTCCACATTCTCTGGCCATAAAATAGCTTTAATTGTTCAAGATCTAAGGAAGTGTTACCACGGTAGAGATCGAGTCAACGGGTGATTTTTCCAAAACATTATATTTCTTGAGGAAAGAATATTCTATTGTACATTATATATATCCATGTTATTTTAAAATTTTTAGGTGTGGATAAATATTTTTGAGGGACTTGAAGCCTGAGTAGAAGAACCTAAGGTTCTGGGAAGTGGTTATAAAAAAATTAAGAATGTTTTACTTAGCTATTTTATGTTCAGTTTCAAAAGAGTCCGTAGATAATATTTTTTTTAAAACACTGATTTTTCTTATTTTCATGCTTATCAAAGTGTTTCTTTTAGAAACAATATTAGTTACATACATAAGCTCTATGGTTATGGGTTATTTCTTCCATCGATGATCGACCTCATCCCTATGGAGCGAGATGTTATCACATTTTTAGTCTATAATTTTTTAGGCTTTCACAACGGGAGTATCAGAGCGAATTGTTTATAAACAACGTTAAAGTGCTTGTAGCTACCCCATCATCGATAATTTTGTGTCCCAGATTCAAAGGGATAACAATGAGATTTCCAACTCTAATTGATCAAGAAGCCTGAAAGGAGGAGCTGTTAAACAAAAGATACTTTTGTAGGGATGAAAAAGAATAAGTTCGAGTGAATGAGGCAGAAGATTAGTCACCATTTTGACCATGTTTTCCAAATAGAGTTGTAGCATGTTATTATGATTTAGAGACATATAGGATTCAAAACATGTTTTATGTTCATGTCTTTACATATATGTTGTTATTTTTTTAAGTTTGTAACTAAGAATATGCTAGAAAAATGTTGTAAGTTGTAGTCTTTTCTATAAAGGCAAATTCTGTACAATGAAAAAGGGTTGGAAAATTCATACAAAACCTTGGTACAATGTGAAGAATTTTTATATTAATATAAATTGTTGTGATCAATGTTACTTGTTCAAATTTACAGAGATTCTTGTGTGATGGGTTTTCTCTTTGTTTCTAGTGTATGTTATTTATTTTATTTCATAGTTTGATGCATAAGTCTTTTACCATTGGAATTGAGTGATTAAATCTAAATTTTGTTTATCAACTCAAATTTAGAATTGCCAAATTGTTTATATGTTTTCGAATTTAATATCTTTCACATAATTGTCTAGTTTCCCTATTTTCAATATTTATTCCACTTTGCTTCTATCATAACTAAATGATGAATTGTCTAAGAATTTTTGTTGCTACCTTGCCTGTATATTTTTCTCATATAGCCTGTAATCAGTAACTTGTTGTCAAAAAGACTTCATGCCCAATGGATTTCCTGTCCCTTTTCCAAACCTGTTTTGTATAATCCAATCACATCTAGTTGATGTGCTCAATACATAACCAGTAATATTTGACTGAATTATAGAAGGGACCCCCCTTCGATTTGAAAGGGTTAGCTTTCAATTCAAAATATTGGTTAAAGGCTACCTTAGAGTTTTTCCCTTATAGCTAGGGTTTTATCTAAGAGATAACAACTATGGTGCCTAAGATACCACTTAGACCTGAATGCTAAATAATAATGGAAAAAATAGAAGATGCTATGGAACCCAAAGATATCAACAAGTGGATTCGATGTGACAAGGTACAAACACCTCAATTTAAGTTAGTAGAATTTTTTTACGGGTTTGGTTTTATGTATTTATTTTTTCCATGAAGAGATTTTGTTTTCACTTCATAATATGGTGAAAAATGCATTCTCTATAATTTGTAGAAATTTTCTAGGCTAGAGATATTTTTCAATATGTATAAAAACTCACAGGAGATATATAGTTACCATTAAGTATGCAAACCTACAATTGGAGAAAAATACATGTAGAAAGCACACTTTGGTTTCATGTCATTTGAAATGCATTGGTTCACTTCATTCTAAACCCTTGTAACCACTTTGATATCCGTTCTAGTAGTACTCCTTCATACAAACTTGTACAACAAGTTCAACCTCCAAGTAACATAAAGTATATTAGAAGTCTCGTAGGTGTCTAGAAACCAATCCTATATCACAAATGGCTAACTATTATAGTGGCACCAAGAACACCAATCATGACAACTCTCTTACATATAAAGAGGTCAAATAATGAAACCACAAATATAATAGGCTTTGGAACCCAAGGAGGAAAACAAGAGATTCTTGTGAAAGGTACATGAATGCCAATTTAAGTGAGTAGAAATTTTTTAAGGGTTTAGCTTTGTATATTTCTTTTTCATGAAGAGATTTTGTTTTTAGTTCATGATATGGTGAAGAATTTATTCCTATATGACTTACAATATTTTTCTAGGGTAGATATATGTTTATATGTGTATAATAGATCAACGTGATATGGTAAGCACATAAATCTACAACTAAAAAAAAATACATGTGGGAAGCACACATAGTTTGATGTGGTTTGAAACACATTTTTTCACCTAGTTGAAAACACATAATATAAACTTGTAGGAGGAATTTAACCTCAAGTAACATAACTTGTATTGGAATTCATGTAGGCATCCTAAATCCAATCCTAAATCAATAAGTCAAATTACTAACTACAATTATGGCATGAAGAAAAGTGATCAAGAAGATAATTTCATGTACTCAAAGGTCAAATAATAAAACCAAAACTACAAGAGGCTATGAAATCCCATGGAGGGTAAGAATTAATGCATATGGAAAGGCACAAAACCACCAATTTTAATTTCTAGAAGGTTTTTAAGGACTCTGTTTTATACATCTCACTTTTGCAAGAAGGGATTTCATTTTCACCTCATGATATGGTGAAGGATTTATTCCTGTATAATTTTTAGGAGGTTTGTAGAGTAGAAATATGTTTACTATCTATCGTGATCTATCATTACCATTAATCCCATAAATCTACAACTTCATAAAGTACATGTAGGAAGTACGCATGGGTTCATGTGGTTCAAAACAAATTGTTTCACTTGAGTTGGAAACCCTTGTAAGCTCAAATGGTATCCCTTCCAATACTATCACATCATACAAACTTGTACAAGAAATTTCACATCCATTGAACACAAGGTACATTGGAAGTCATGTAGGTATCCTAAAACCAATCCTAATTCAGCTATTTGAATGCCTAACTACTATAGTTGCACAATAACACCAATGAGGAAGATACTTTCATATACTCTCGGAATTAGGTAGTATAGATAGGAGTACAATTGATTCTGCTTATATAGAGCCTTGAAAAATTGTTTCAAGTACCTCTAATGGAACACACCTATATATGAGTGAACTATAAAATGTGTAAAACCATCATCCATAGGATCCCCCAAGCCTTGCTACTAAAACTGCTTACTTCTTTCATCATTAAAAATAAATAAAAATAAAATAAAAAAAATAACAATACAACATACGACTTCCTTTTCTATCCTTGCACAACCATAGATCTTGATTCTCTTTTGATTTCTCTCTTCTCCATCACATGGCTTGGAAAGTAAGTTTTACTAAATTTGACGTTACTAAGATGGATTTGTTTAGAAAAATAATTTTCATCCCTTTCTGGTAAAACTATGTTCTTTCGGTCATTAATAAGATAAGACACTATGACTAGACAATTCATTGGATATTGTGTTCAAGGGGTTTGAATAACCCATAAATCCAACAACCTATGACATCATGAATTAACATCACATAGATCTATTTTCTCTCATTCAAATATGTTTGGATGATAAAATTCTTCCGAACTTACTACAACAACCAAGTCCAAAGAAACTTGGTATATTCAATAAGGATAATGTACCATTATTTTCCCTCATTCAAATATGTTTGGATGATAAAATTCTTCCGAAGGTACTACAACAACCAAGTCCAAAAAAACTTGGTATATTTTCGAGATGTCATTGAATGAAACGAGTAGTAACATTAATAAATGTTAGCCAAAGCAGTAGAACATGGTAGTTGCTAATGAAAGATTTTTTGTGAAAGAAGAAGATTTTGACTTTGGAAGAACTTGATGAACCAAAAGAACATATAAGACATGGAAGCTGCAATTGTCTTCATTGAATAAATTTGGAAAGAAGATGTTGACTAAAGTTAATCCCTATGTCTACCTACACATGTGGATGATGAAATTAAAGGATGATGAAATTAAAGTTGAAGTTGAAGGTGAAATTGTATTTCTAGAAGTAGAAAAATGTTAGGAGAATCTAGTAATAGAACTTTCTAGAAGTAGAAAAATGTAGGAGAATCTAGTAATGGAACTTGTTAAAGATCCGGATGAAAATGTAGTCGAATTCTATTAGAAATATGAATTAGCATTTCTTCACGAATAAAGAAAATGAAGACATTGAAGTTGTTGAATCTTTTGTGGTAATGGAAGATAAGATAAAAAGAAAAAATTAAATATTGTTTTTAATTATATCAAAATTGTAAGAAATGCTCGATCAACAAAAATTAAGTACAAAGAATGCATAACAAAACTGTATTAAGAAGACTAAAATGAAGAAGCAAAAATAATAAAAAAAACAAAATAAAAACATAAAAAAAATAAATATTATATACATGCATCTTAATAGTAAAATAGACATCATTAATATAATCATTATTTATTATAAAAAAATTTAAAAAATTGGGAAAACTTAAATTAAATAAAAATTAAATCTAGGTTGTAGGAAGCTCTCTAGCCGTATACAAAAGCTTTGTTTCAGAGATTAAGAAAAAAAATTCCTCTCCATTTTTTGCCCATTTATCCAAAAAAAAATATTTACATAAAATTATATTTTGTAAAACCTGATGAGTTTGATAGCTATTGTAAAGTTCCATGTTCTGTTGATATAAACAAATTATTATATTTATAATTAATTTATTATTCTAAATCCAGGTAAATTAATAACAGTTTAAGCTAATTTGTTGGTGGAGAAACATAAAGTAGTGCATACCAAGATAATGGAAGTGAAAGAGGTCGACGGAGAGAAGAACCACAGAGGAAACTGGGTAGAAGCGAACGGAGGTGGCTGAGTCGAATCGTCCGAAGCGAACTAGCTTGCAATTTATGGAGAAAACGGTAGTTAGAGATGAATATGGTGTGGACATGGAACTTTCAGTTGAAGTTATTTGGTAGAATCTCGTTTGGGATATTAAAATTGATGCACACCAAATTCTGAAAATATAACAAGAAGAATTTATGTTTAACCGATTTCAGTTGTGTTGCGTTGCAACTGAAAGCGAAACGTAAACGAGCTGGCTTTTGGGGATAAAAGCTTTGAGTTATAATAATTATTGTAACTGTAATAACTTCGAAATGATGCATGTAGATTTATTGCGATTATTGTAACGGTAATAACTTCGAAATGATGCATGTAGATTTATTTGATTCCCTGTTAATGTTAAAAAATCATGTCCATATATTATTTATTTCCTTTATTCTGGCTGAGCAGTGTGAATGTGTGTTGCAACTGTTCGTGCTGCTTTAGCGCATGTCTGTGTTCTTTAATTATGTTCTAGCAAGGGCGCCAAGGCTTAAAGGGATTAGGTGCCAGTTCTTTCATTTTGTTTATTGTGTGTAGGTGGTCGAGTATGATTAGCACGAATGTTGATAACACATCCCTTCTTCGTTTAGAATGAATGTTGATAACTCTCCCACATCCAATATTACTGAAGTTATTATATTTTTATCATTTTAATAGGCATTCTTTATTTATTTATTAAAAAGTAATGATAATAGTTCGGAAGTTTATTAATTTTTGCCTATTTTAATTTAATGGTTGGAAAATTTTAACATGATATCAAAACTTTAACCTAGGTTCAATTCCCACCTTGATCTAAGTTCAATTGTCCTTGATCTAAGTTCAATTGTTAAATTTTATACCTACTGATTTTGATATAACGAAAACCTCGACATTAACAGATACTTAGTCATTACACGACGTTCAATAACTATGGATGACAAAGTAATGGAATTTTATTTGTATGGAAGCTGCAAGCAATTGTCATTACAGTCTTGTTGACTTCCTTCTAACGTCTCCGAGCCGTTGTCTCTCTTTGAGCGTTGAAATAAACAGCAGCAACTGGTAATCCAAGACCATTGCGATCAGCGAAATCTCTGGTACTGAAGTTTCGGCGCGATCTAGGAGGGACCACGACTGTTTGTCGTCCTTTCTGCTTGAACAAAACAAATACATACCTGTGAATCCCAATGATAGGCCTTGGAAGCTCGTAACTCTTCAGTTGTTTTCCTGAAAGCCATAAAAACATTTACTGAAGGCCACAAATCTATGTAATCATTAAACTAAGATAATTTTACATTAGTTATTACAACAATCGTGCAGTTCTCAAACTCATAAATTGAATGTCATAATTTAGCAGGAAATTAGAAAAACCACAAATCTATGTAATCATTAAACTAAGATAATTTTAGATTAGTTATTACAACAATCCTGCAGTTTTCAAAAGATTTGAAATTTTATTACAACGATTAGGGTTTCATGCGAAAACAAATTAAAAAAATATTGTGCTTCAGTTACTATCGAAAGATGCAGCTGTTGTAGCAGGGATGTCAGTAACAATCCTGCACATGACAAGTTTCAAAGATACCTAATGTCAACGTTCACTGGATGTTTAATACAGAGAGCTTGAGTATATTGAACTGTAAAGTTTATGGCCTAGTTTGAGAGAATATGAATAAATACCAGTGTAAATACTCGCGTGCGATAGGGTCGCTCGGAGTAGGTGCATCGGGATCTGTCATAATCTGAGAAAACAGTAACACAGAGTAAGTATTATTATATTTTAATCTAAATTTGTTTCGAAATTGTAATTATTTTTCGATGTATTAATTGGTTAAGTGGATTGAGTTTGAGTTTAAGTTAAGCTATATTTTGGAAAAAGTCTAATTTAGAATGTGTACATGTGAATTTATTTTAAGGAGTTACTTACCGTTGAGAGATTTATTGTAATCATTAAACTTGATTATCAATAAAAGAAAGTATTGTACGTGAACTTTTATGTATTTTAAGGAGTTACTAACAATTAAGAAATTTATTGTAATCATTAAACTTGATTGATCAATAAAAAGAGTATTGTATGTGAACTTTTATGTAGTATTTTGTAAGTTACTTTTTCTACCTTTTAACCAAACCAAAATTTTCAACAGCTTAACACAATTTTTATGTAATATTTTGTAATTTACTCCTACATTTCCAACAAAATCAGAATTTCCAAACCAAAATTTTCAACAGCTTGACACAATTTTTATGTAATATTTTTTAATTTACTCCTACATTTCCAACAAAATCAGAATTTCCACTTTTATTTAATATTTTGTACTTACCTCCTCTACCTTTCTAAGAAACCTTCGAAGCTCTTAGAATAAGAAAACAACTTGACTTAGATTGGAAGCAGCTTCTAGACAATCAGGGATTCTATATCATGTAATGGATAAGAGATTACTCGATCAAACTAAATGTTTCTTGAATTCATTTTTTCCCTGGAGACATTTCAAAATTATTATGAACAGATAGATAGCACGATCAGAACCCAAATTATTGTAAATGATTTCTATCAAATGTATTGGAATTTATTGTGAGTATTATTTTGAGAAATCGCCCAAAAATAACTTGGATGATTCCAATGAAAACAATCTTAGAATAACAAAACTATTTGACTTAGATTGGAAGCAGCTTTTAGACAATCAGTGCTTCTATATCATGTAATGGATAAAAGATTACTCGATCAAACTATATGTTTCTTGAATTCATTTTTTCCCTAAAGACATTTCAAAATTATTATGAACAGATAGATAGCACGATCAAAACCCAAATTATTGTAAATGATTTCTATCAAATGTATTGCAATCTATTGTGAGTATTATTTTGAGAAATCCCCCAAAAACAATTTGGATGATTCCAATGAAAACAATCTGGATGACTGGTGATTACTCTATTAGTGAATGAAGGGGTGAAAATGCGTTAATCTCTTAATCCTTGGATAATTTTTGCTATACAACCTCACTGTAATCCTTGGATAATTTTTGCTATACAACCTCACTGTAAAGAACAAAACTAAACCTGAGGTCTTCCTCTTCCTTTGTCGTATCTATTCATATTCTGTTTATTGCAAAAGATGTTTATTAAATGTTTTGACCATGGAAAACCTTTACATATTGAGATCTAGTACAATGATTAAACAATTGTTTTGATGAAAGTTTATTATTCTACTCATAGAAATATCTCGATTAGAGATGCATGAAATTTTTAAAAATGGAATTACAGATTTGAATGCAAG
>APFE031126705.1:14873-32911 GCA_000404065.3 Pinus taeda
TATATAATATATATAATATATATATATATAAATATATAAATAACTAAGAAATTACTAATAAAAGAATTCTCCAATCCCTTTAACTAGGAAGAGAGCGCTGGAATCCCTCTTCTATATTGATATTGTTCCGTCTTTTCTCAATCTCAAGGGCTTCCCTAAATTTCGAGTGATGGAACTAAGAAACCCTAACGATAACACTCGCCTCCTCTATGCAAACATTATATTTGATACTCCAAGTCCTCGAATATTCTAATATCCCCGTCATTGCTTATGAGTAAGCCGACACCGTGGCCTTCTAATTCTCTTTCAATTTCTGAAATCCATCTTCAAGGCTGGGTACCTTACAGAGCATAAGAAAGATGCAGAAATATTAAATCTGTCAAGTAGATGTTGCCATTATTTAAAGGGCCATTTGAAATAAAGATGTAATCGTTTTATTATTAAAGAAATGTATTTGAAGACGTATCTAGATGTTAAGATATATGTAAAGCTAAAACTGAGAATTACTCTATGATGTAATCGTTTTATTAAAGAAATATATTTGGAGATGTCTCTAGACGTTCAGATGGATGTTAAGATATATGTAATGATAAAACAGAGAATTTCTCTATCAACCATTTAATTGTCTTGTAGAATTCTGTAAAGACACCACAAGTACATGTGGAAGACTAACACTATCTCATAGATCCAATAGAAATTCGATATTTGCATGTTAAAGGAATCACTTCATCACGAAATTTTACATAGAATCAATTAAGTTTTTGTTAGACTTATTCTAATTTTAATTTTAATTATTATTTTTTATTTTAAATTTGAAAATGTTTTTTTTAATGGGATGGACTTGCACAACATTGCAGGCCATAATGTTTTATAATAGATTTATTCTATTTAGTTTATTATTTATTATTATTATTAATTTCTTTCATTTGTAAATATTTTAATCAACAATGAATTTGGTCAACTATGATGTGTCATGATTAAATATGAGCAATTATAGTTAATTATAATCTAAAATAGTTAACTATAATTATTAGTTGTGGAAAATCAATGCCATCTCTCACCATAGTTAACCATTCTCAACTATTATTTATTATTTCTCCTCATTCCACGTGCAATGTTAATAAATGTGGTTGGCATACAATGATGTGAGTCTATACACTAATAGACATATTCATAATGCAAGTATATCAATGACATTTACTAATTTGATTGTACTAATATTATTATTATCAACTCATCTTCCAATTAGAAGAATCTCCTTACATTTTTTTGCACTAATAAAAAACCAAGTTACAAATGTTTGAAATTTGGAAATAGATAGTCATGATTATGTTAATAAAGATCCTATGAAATCATAACCCCCTATTGTTTATACCAACATAGATCCATCTTAACTCTGGATGTACCAAGAGGGATCAAATTTCTTTTACTTTAAAAGAGGTTTGTATCTCAAGAAATTGTATCCCTCTCTAACTTTAGTAGATCCCAAGTTAAGATGGACGTACCATGGTTAAATTACTATTTATAATTAATTACAATTATAGATGTAAAGATAGTTATTAATTTTATTTTTTTTAGTTACTTTATTTTATTTTTATCGAGTAATGATGTTAAAGATTACAATATCTCTACCATATTGGGATCAAATGTTTACAAAGGAGTTAAATTTACTTATAAACCCAAATATAAGATTTTTTTTTTAAATAAAGAATCTGGGTCATCAGAATTCCTTTTCCTTTCACCTCATCTAATTATTTCATTTTACCTAATATTTTTGACCGGCCTAAATATTACATTTTACTCAATATTCCTCTTCACATGTGCTAATTTTATATTTGAGTTTGTTTACTTTAAAACTTCAAAAAAAAAAAAAAAATACAATAAAAGTGGACCTATTGAGGGGAAATATTGGGTAAAATGTAATATTATAGTATTATATTTTACCCAACATAACCTAGTAAGAAATGGATGGAGGTTGTCATAAATATTAGATAAAATGAAATGATTATGTTTTTCCTAATATATCCTTGCAAATGGACAACACTAACATATCCATAAAAAAGTTTTACCTTTTCACACTACATGGATTCAATTTAATTTCCAAGACCTAAATATGTATCGAAATATAATATTGAACTAAGATGGAGCTAGGTTAGTTTAATTTCCCCTTCAATAGGTTATATTGCACATGAATACCATGGGTAAATACATTTCATTCCTAAAACCATGGGTCAATACTATTGTTTTTTTAATTTAATTTTTATAGATTTATTTTTATTTTGTCATTTTGTTTTATTTTATTTTATTTTCACCAAGTTAAAATGTTTACATTACATATCTTACTTACAATTATAACAACTATAGCATTAAATCTCAACGTTAATGAGTTAAATTACATATATCTCTCATATTGAAAAGTTGCTTTTTCTGTTTTTTATTTTTGTTTTTTTGTTTTTAATTTCAATTACTTTGTCTCACTATATAAAGTTTAATGTAAAGTAAGATGAAAATTTGAATATTTTTTTTTATGGTCAACATCAATTTTTTTTAAATTAATCTATATATATATAAGCGAGCACCTATATTTTTTATATTTTTAATGTAAAGTGATCACATCTCATGAACTAAGATATAGAGCTCCTATCTTAGAGCTCCTTTCGTTGCAACAAGTCTCATTTTAATACATGAAAAAAACAAAAACAATCATTTTAAAATAAATACATAAGAACCTTCATCTAAACAACAAAGAAAAATATAGCTCAATACAATGGAGTCTTGCTAGAACTTTAAAGTTCTCCCATTTGAAAATCATACTAGTGAATTTCACTAATGTGAAGGGTGTTGCCCAATTTCAATAGAGCTTCAACAAAATATTTTTGGTCCCTGTAAATAAGTGCACATGAAACCATTTGAAACATACTCTTCAACTTTATGATCCTACAAATCCAGTTGCACAACAAACGAGGGTCGAATGAATATCTATGGTTAATCGAATCAATAATGAACTTTGAGTTGCCAAAAACATATATAGTCTGAATATAAAGCCATTTAGCACACAAAAGTAATCCTCAAAGTGCTATAATAAATTGATAATATAAATCTGACATTACTACACCCAGAGAATTTTTAAGACTTTTTTTTAAGGAAAAAGAAATATTTGTTTTAAAAAATCACTTTTTTATTTTGTTATTTTACATTTAAATTTAATATCATTTTTCATTGTTTTGAATATAAAATTTATAACAAAAATAGTTTGAGACAAAAATATTTTAAGACAAAACTTTATATTTAAGACAAAAGTAGTTTAAGACAAAAATATTTTAAGACAAAAGGAGTTGGAGACAAAAATATTTTAAGACAACTTTATATTTAAGACAAAAATAATTTAAGACCAAAATATTTTGAAACAAAACATTATATTTAAGACAAAAATAGTTTGAGACAAACATTTAAAGCCAAAACATTATAGTTAAGACAAAAGAAATTGAAGACAAAATTATTTTAAGACAAAAATAGTTTAAGACAAAATTATTTTAAGACAACTTTATATTTAAGACAAAAATAGGTTTAGACAAAAATATTTTAAGACAAAACTTTATATTTAAGACAATTACCACTTCAGATGAAACCTATTTAATAAAATTAACAATTAATCCACAAACATATCAATTTAAGACAATATTATCTAACAACTGCAAAATTGACTCTAATAGTGCGCCCAAGGTCCGCCAGCTTGCAGGAAACTACTCTCATGTGCCTATACCGAGGTTGTTATTTTACTTACCATTCACGTTATCTTATATAAAGAAGACGATTTGTTGGGTTGTTTGTTTTGTTCAGATAGTCGACTAAGAAGAATGCGACAACTTTTACTGACAATGTTTCTCGAACATCAATTCCACCTCTGTCCCTTTCATATTTGTTGATACAATTAGAGCCAACTTGTCTATCATTGCATTAGGCACTGCTACACTGAGGGGGATTTTAAGACAATTTTATAAGAGAAAATAAATATTTTTTCTTCAAATTTTCAATACTAGGTGGTAGTAAAAAAAGGTAAAGGTAAAGGATTAGGGGTCTGTCTACTAGCATTCACCAAGTGGTTGGTTTACCATGGTTGTGAACTGATATTAATGAGACGAAAAGCATTCCTAAGGCACATAGCAGTGGGAGAGGAGAAGTAGTTTGGGGTTCGTGTGAAGAACCTCTATAAGCTAGATGTGGAAGGTTGTACTGCACTAAGCACTAAGGCAGAGAAAGTGCAGGTTGTGATGTTGATGGAATTTGGCACAAAATACTTGGTCATTTGCATAATGGTACCTCAAATATTAGACAAAAAATAACCACTAGCCTCCCTAAAGGAGTACTTAAGCAGTAGGGTATATACAAAGGATGTATGTCGCGGAAGTACATAAAATCCACATTCCATGATGGAGACAACAAAGCACATGCAGCCCTAAAAAGGATGCACTATGAAGTTTATGGACCTTTCTCGACAACCTACATTGTGAGATGGAAATATTTTGTCATTTTTATTGATGACTTCTCGCGAAAGTGTTGGACCTTCTTCATGTGGAAAAAATATGAGCCATTCTCCAAGTTCATAGAATTCAAGACACTGGTTGAAAAAGAATCTAGCAAGAAGGTGAAGGCTCTATTGTAGTGGCTACAGAACCCTCCAAAATTTTGGCATGCACCTAAATTTTAGAGCCTACTATTGATATTGTGATCAATTTTTTCTTAGTCACTTATTCGTAATTTGATGATCTCAAGCTCCCCTTTTCGATCTTAAGTGTCATTCCTGCTTTTATATTTACATAGAATGTGTCGTCTTTAGGCATGGTGGTTATCAGTCCTCATGCAAAGGGTGGTTTGTTTTTCTTCAAGTGGAAATGTTTATGAGAATGTGTTGTCCTCACCACATAGACATGCTTCACACTCATTTCACACAGTCTTACACAAGTCTCGCCTTTATCCTCCCAAAGGCTATCATTGAAGCCACACTTGTCGCAAGCTGCCACAAAGATTGTTGCATTAAGCGAAGTATGTGTTATATGTTCTGGATGGTCTATGTTGTATCACTAAGTTTTCATGTGTGTGATCATAGTTAAGTTTTATCACTATTTAGATCAGTTCCACTAATCCCATTCTTAGCCAAATTTCAGAGTTTCTTTATCAACCTACCCTCACCTAACATTCCTGAACTACGCACTTTACATATGCAACCCTCAAGATTTTCCCTTTCCTATTGTAATTGTGAAATGCACAAAAATCCCAACCTCCCATAGCATTAAAAAATGTGTAGTGGTTTCCTCCAATGTCCTTCCCTCAGCGAGAACCCACTGTCTCTAGGAACTGTATAGTTTTGTCCCTTGACTACCTAGTCTACCTTACATCCTGAAATTCTGTAGATGTGTCCTCCTAGGGCCTCATCCCATAGCAGTGCCTTTCATCCAGCTACAATTGTGTAAATGTGTCCTCCCAGGGCCTCATCCCACAATATTCATTGCCTGCTAAAACTACACAATTATGTCTCTCAGGGGCCATGAAGAAGGATGACATGATAGATGAATATCAAGGAGCTAAGGAGAAAAATAAGTAGAACAAGGAACCCAACATATGATAGCATATCTGGACCGCATGAAGACTCCATCTGACGTATAACCCTTTGTAGGCTAGGTATGGAAAACAAAACACATCTTTTGAAATACACCTCTTACTTTAGCTTAAAATTTTTCTTATCATTGTTGTATCATTTTGTCTTCAATGACATGCATGGTTGCAAGAACTGAAAGTCATTCCATGTGTTTCCTCTACATGTCTTGCTCCCGTTCACTCATCTATTACATATCTTATAAGATGAAGAGCATTACCACATGTTTATTTAAGCTATGGAGGTTGTGACCAACATGATCTTATGACTAACGAGGCATGATGCAAGGCATCCTAAGGGGGATGAAATATGTTCAATGATATGTAAGTACCTAATACACTCATTTACATTACTTATTTACATTAATCTTTTCTTTGTATCTTGCATGTAACCTCACTGCTTGTCAGATTTGGTTACCTGCTTCTAATAGTCTCTTAGCTCCTTCCTAGCAAAGCATGGGAAGGAATTTTCTTCAACCTAATTTCTTCAAGGCTCTTCATAGATAGTATAGAGCTAAGAGAAGTAGATGTGGAATCTCACTATCAAACTCTTGAAAATACTTTGCATGTTTGAATCTATTGAAATGATTAAGCTACCACTCAATAACATTGTCAATATTGGAAGACTCAGGAAAGATCACATCTCTAAGTATTATAAACTTCTTATTCACTTCATCATAGAGAGGGTATGCTTTGGAGGGTCTGCATTGAATTTTTTTATCTATTCCTTAAGTATGAAGGCATAACAGGAGGAACCAAAAAACTCGAGATGCCTCACAGAAGGAATGTGGCCATACCACATTTCATAGGGAGTCTTGTATCTAATTGCAAGAGATGGAAAACTATTATTTATATACACAACACATAGAACCACATCAACTCAAAAACCTATGACTTTAACATGTGAAATATGCCAAGTTCATAGTGAAAGTAATATATTCGAGTGAACTATGTGTTGCAGAATGCAACAAGAAATTCTCAATTTGATTTTTCCTTATGTAAATTCGAGAAAATAAAATTTCCACATAAAAATACAACTTGGATGATGTTAACTTGTGTGACATTGCTTGTGTTACCTAGTTTACTAAGTAAATTCGAGTTTCAGGAGTTAGAGTTTAGTTCTACATATGCGATTACTAGTTTGTAGCAATAAAGGTCAATTATCTCACATTGTTGTCTGTTAAACTAGTTTTGATTTTTGGAAGGACTAGTGAAATGTCATTTAAGAAGTGTAACTTCAATCAAACTCAGTGATCATCCAATTAACTGATCAATCAACCCAAAATAGTTGCGACATGCAGAGAAGTCGAGTTCGCTAAGATTGGGGGAGATTCCAAGGTAGTTTTAATTTCTTGTAGCTCACACAGTTACAAGAACATACTATAACCATAGTTGAAGAGGTAGCTTCAGTAGGAGCTTCTTGTGAAATTGGAGAGGGAATTATTGTTGGTAACATTAATATCCTACCAAGAATTCTTTTTGCACCACACTTTAATGTTTTGGGCAAGGTTTTTGAGGGTGGATACTTTTCTCTGATGCTTTTTGGTCATGCATGTCGTCAGTCAGTATCTTAGGAGGTCTGTAATAGTTCCCTACATGCACATCCTCACTAAATATGTTTTGGTATGTTTGTACTGGTTCCTTGCAATTTTTTTTTGTCAAGGGTTAACTAAATATGATATTTGTTGCTCACAATAGTCTAACAATTTATGGAACTCTCCAAATCACCATTCCTGAAAGGACCCAACAAAACGACTTTAGAGGAAAATAAGAAGGGCTCACTCTTACTGGAACTAGCCTAGAACTAGTGGAATTGGTTGGTCCCAATGTTTTTAGAGTTGTACTAGTCTAGTTTGGTGGTTCAGATTGGTTAAGGTTGGTATCGTATTGAACTCACCTTAAAACACCAAATTTTCTAGTTCTCTACTAAACTGACCAATTCTAAAGAATGTAGTGCAACATAGCTAATCACTGGTAGAAAATATTAGTTTTTTAATAAAAGCTAATAAAAAGGAAAAAAAGATCTCAACTGTAGTGTCCTACAAAATCTAACCATAGTAATTAATGGTAATATTTATTTTTTAAAGTTAAAGTAAAAGTTGACATTCTCCTTATCTTTCCTTTTTAAAAGGAAAGAAAAGGATAATGTCAAATTTTACATAAATTTTTAATATTAACATTAATTATTTAGGGTTGTGTCAGAGTGGTTCCAACTTCATTCTATTTTGAGAAAGTAAAATTTTAGATTTTATTCAAAACATAGCAGTGACTATTTGAACCGCTTCTTTGTAATGAGTCCTAGACTTGGACTTCCAATTTTCAGGTGCATTTATTACATAATCATATTCCTCGTGAGACTTTGCAACAAAAGTGGATCTCTAATCCATTGCAAGCACTTTACCTAGCTTAGGGAACCATCAGCTACCCCTCCCATGTTTCTCCTCAACATTGAAATTTTTCTTTGGAAGCAGTCATTAATTTTATCCATTAGATCATTTTTTCTACTGTGACAGTCCAACAACACCCCTGCCAGCATATGATTGACAATCCATATCATATTTATTGCTACCTTATAAACACTTAAATCTTGGGTCTCCAATCTGAAAGAGGAATAACTAGAAATGGCCTTCTTAGCCTTCTTCTCAACCACAATATGTTTAGCTTTTTTCTTGTGGTTACACTCTAGTCTTCTGGAAGCTTCAGAATGGTGAATCTTAAACACAATCTCATGATGTGAATTGAGGGAGGCATAATTCATCCTTGCTTTGCATCAAATTACCCACTAGCATCCACTTTACCTTTACATCAAGGCATATATTTTTCTTGTGGAGGACTATTAAGCTTCCCATCACTATTTTTCCTCCCTCTCCTACCCTCATGAACCAGAGAGGATAAATTTAACCATTCTCACTATATTTGAGATAAAAAACCCATTGAACTAGGTATATTGGGTTGATACCCTTTCAGAAACTAAATCCATCCCTCCCCAATGATATGTCCCTCAACAAAAACATCATCATGTTGTCTTCAAGATCTATCATTCCCATGATCACCATAAATTTCCCAGTCCTTCACTTACATATTTGGTAACATCATCATTCAAATCACTTATACTCTGTAGTATTGTTGCTTCTATTATGATTTCCTTTAATGGAAATATCTCCCTAGTAGTCACGAATAACAAAATTCAACTTCTTATTGGACTCTTGTGTTAACATACTTAATTTTCATTTTGACCTATTCAGTTTCCAACTCTAGTGTGGTTGGTTCACTGGTTAACTACTAGCATTCACAAAGTGGTTATTGATGATCATAGTTAGTTTAGAGTGAATGTTGGACATTGCCTTGAAAACCAAGCCCCAAGAATATGCAATTATCAAGGAACATTTCAGAGCTCATACTTTTCCACAAAGGAATACACTATTTTCATTCATCAAGAAAAGTGATATGAGAAAGAACTAAGTGGTTATGTTTTTCAATATTTTCACCTACATTTCCTATCTATCATTTTCTTATTGAATGGGAAATTTGGATTTTTTGTATTTTCAAATTAGAAGTTCAATGCTGGTGGTGTTCATCTCGCATTTTGGTCTCCTTCTAAAATCTTGTTTGGTATGTGCAAAACAGGCATTACTGCAACTTTTAGTGGTGTAGTTTCTAAAGATATGCAAAGTCTATATTGATTTAAGACAAGAAATTATCAATATCTACATGATACCTTTTCTTGACATTCCATTCATAAATTTAAAATTTGTAACAAGTATAAATTTTACTAATTAATAATTATATTAATTATTACAAAATTGAAGACAAAGGAAGAATAATATATAATGTAGGTTTATGTGAATGGAAAATGTGAAGACAAAGGAATAATTATATAATGATAGCTGGACCATAGGGGTTGGGTCCGTTACCATCGATGTATTCTATATAGGGAGGGAGAAGAAGGAGAATGACATCAATTTTTGTTGTGTAATTGAGGACAACGGTAAGAAGAGACAACATAGTAATGGATTGATGGTTCATGCGTGACTTATTTTTGAAATATTTGGAGCAATAAGCTGTATGGCTAGGTGAATAGTATGACTCAAAATATTTTTTGCAATAATCAACCTTGAGTGAATAGAATGGCATATCTACATATACCTTTGTAAGAGTACTATATTCTAGGTGATGATAAAGTACATCATTTCCTTATTGGAAGTAATTAAACTTTTATCATGGAATAATTTAATTACAAATATTTAAAATAGTAGATGTTTACAATCAATTTTCTAAAGGGTTATCTCCTTCTTAATATTTTTGCTGGAATTTTAAATATTGAGATAGAAATTTGTAATGAGAATATAACGGCCCCAATTCCTTGTGAATGTTATACGTATCTAATGTGTGTATTTTCTTCAAATCAAATAGAAATATGATCAATTTTGTTTTTGCTAATGGAAAACACACAAACATATTCTATAAATAAGATTTTTTGTTATTGTTAACAAAATTATTATCAACCATGGTTTATTTAGAAGATAACATATATTAAAATATATAATGAATTATTAAATTGATAACTATTTAATATGGGCTGACTTTTAGTGATGTTTCTATGGATCATCTTATGATTTTGTGGACTATTCAGAAGTCATGTGACTAATAAGTCAATTTTTCATGTCTCCTTCTCATGTTTATACAAAATAAAGGAGAGAATGGATGGGAATATTTAATTGATGATACTAAAAATGGGATCACAAATTATCTTAAGGTTTACACACAAATATATTGACAATGTATCCATGTGAGAAATACTAGAGTAGAGGGATTGGATCAACCAAGCCTTTTCAATATATGAAAATATTAGGCTTCAAGAGTTCATGTGTTGTAGTGCTGGATGCATTAAGGATGGACAATAAAATTAACCCAAACTACTAGAATGGGACATTATTGGGTGGAGGTTAAGTTGTACCTAATATGGGAGCCTCATCTTTAGTATCTCCTTCGTCTCTATGTTCTCCTTAGGCGATGGAAATTATTCACAAAAATATTTTGAGCGTTAACGTTTATTGATTACACAGTCATCTTGTTTCATTAATAGAATTATATTTCTTGATAAAACAACTAGCGAAAATCCTATTGATGTGTTAGGATTCGAAGTAATTTTTCCTTCCCCTAATATCATTTTTTAACTTGAGAAGGTGGAGGATTTTAAGGATGGCATATTATGTTATTCTAAGCAATGTGAGCAGACCTCAAGGAAATTTAGGGCCTCAATTGAGAAACTTGGTGAAAGAGTTAGTTGTTCAGTAAAATTTGTTGATATTGCTGTCAAGATCTCAGATGGGCCTCCTACCTAACGTAGTCACAACTCACCTAGTCACAGTAAAAAAAATTAAACTTTTAAGTTCCACTTTAATTCTTCCCACTAAGTTTTTACCATAATAAGAAGGGACCTTGGTAAAATAAGTCTGTTGATGATTGGTTGTGACACTCTGGTGTAATAATACTTATACATACCATAAAGTACATAAATCCATATCAATAACTAACCTTTTGTATCTATGTGGATGATATATTGGTTATGGACGACATAGTATCTTGGTTAAAAGTTGTTTTGATCCATATGACCATGGTGATAATATTTAACAAAATCGTCGTGTCTATTCATCAATTTCATGTGTGATTAGTTGTGACCAAACATGCATAATTGTACCTAAGATATAAGACTATGTAATCCTTTCTTGGATGAATTCATTATTAACATTGGAGGAAACATTTATACTTGACAGTTGGATATTTGGATGCATTGCTTGGATGACTTCATTCTTAGTGTGGAGTGTAGTACCTGTACAGGGAACTTTAGTTAATGGATGATTCCTTTATGGACAGACTTCTTGAACTAATTCACTCTTAGGGTTGGGGGAAACTACCATACAGAAGAAGTTGTCTTATGCACATACCTCATGCATATAAAATTTGAGAGCAATGTGTCTCAAAGGGGATGAAATGGTGGGATACCCCCTAGTAATGTAATGGGGTCCATAATGGTTGTTAATATTATAAGTATGGTGGTCATTTAATGTAATGTATACAAAATTTGTTATGTTAGTTATCATTAAATAATTGATACTAGGTAGTTTTCATGCAATAAATGTAATATGGCCTATTCATTACCATAGGCACCAATAGTGGTTAAAATTTAGGTTTTATAAATTAATAATATTTGAGTCCTCCTTATTGGATTTGTTAATATAGTGATTGTATTTGATAATTAGTTCATTCAGAGGTTTCCCTTTAAGAGGAAAATAAACAAGTGTTTATCTTTCCATAAAATGATTACCAT
Organism: Pinus taeda; assembly: GCA_000404065.3. NCBI lineage: Eukaryota > Viridiplantae > Streptophyta > Pinopsida > Pinales > Pinaceae > Pinus > Pinus taeda. The sequence continues at coordinate 26,857 of APFE031126705.1, forward strand.
ACCCTGCTAACTTACCTTGATAGTTTTGGATTCAATGAAGTAAAATGAATTTTTATCATATTCTCGGTTAGATTCCTTGTTATTCATGTTCAACACTAGGAAGCATAATAAAACTAGTAGTGTAACTAAACGAGGCAAAACATGTCCAATGAGAATATTTTGATGCGTTACATGTGGTAGTCATGGACCATAGGTTGAACTAATGAAAAAACTAAAAAAAATTTGTTCAAAAGGTTTACATCTAATGTGTGTGGGAGAGAGTGAGGGAGGTAATATGAGTTTGGTGAGAACATATGGTTATAGTGTATGATGAAGGAAACCTTAAGATGGATTTTTTAAGAAGGCCAATATGTAGTGTCTATGGGAGTGGATAAAATACTAGTGGAACTAATGATGGATATAATATAGGCTTGGAAATATGACATCTAAGAGAATATGAATATCTCCTCGAATTAATGAAAGAGGTAATATGGGTTTGAGGATAACATGATCTAGACCAATAGTCGAACCAATGATTTGGTGAGAAGTTTTATGAATAAATATTGGAACTAATGAAAGAGGTAATATGGGTTTGAGGAGATTGTGGTCTACACCAATAGTGGAACTAACGATTTGGTGAGAAGGTTTATGAATAACTTTTGGAACTAATGAAAGAAGTAATACGGGTTTGAGGATAACGTGATCTAGACCAATAGTGTAACTAATGATTTGTTGAGAAGGTTTAGATATGGTGGAGTGAATTAAATTTGAACAAATGAAAGAGGTAATAAGGCTTTGGTGAGAAGGATTTACTTTGTGATGAAGGAAGTAATACAATTTTGGTAATAAGGTTTAGATCTAGCACTTGTGTAAGCAATTACCACTTTTCATGTATGGTTCCCTCTAAAGGTATTGATTAAGCGCACACTAATGGTAATGTTGAATGTTATAAAAGAGGTAAGATGAATTTAGAGAATAAGTTGGATCTAATGCATGTTGTAATATTGATGATTGATTTATAAAGATATTGTTTTAGCTAATAATAATAAGTAAATCAATCTTTAATACTTTCATTTTCTCCTCCAAAAAAGAAACCAACATCTCTAAAAAAACTTTAAAGATGTTTTTTAAACTTAAAATAATGAGAAAATTCCATTCTCTTGGCAATAAACATTTCTAGTTAGAGCTTAACCATAGTGAAAATAGATACTTGATGGGATATTACTTGCTAGCTTAAGGATTAGAAAAAGAAAAAGGAAAGAAGAAATATATGACAGAATGATGTATTTGTACCCTTAAATCAATGGACTAAAATTCCAATAACTTCAATCATATACAAGTCTTTAAGAAATGATAAGACCCCACCTTACAAAACATGAAAAATAAAGGTTAGAAAAATTAAAGGCAAAGGACAATGGAGATATAGAAATTTGGTGCTTCTGTAAAAGAAAGGACCCATGGGATGATAGACCTAACTCATGTGATAAAGCATCTCACATTGATATTTTGTTGTATATGACGACTATACCTTTGCCCTCTTACTAAGCTATGCAACTTTGATGTTATCTAAGTCATTTGGGTGCCATACATTAACCAAATTGTTTATAACTGTTATCGATTTCATAATTTCTGCCAGGGAAGTGAGGTATGGCTCTGTTATCGATTTCATAATTTTCACCAGGGAAGTGAGGTATGGCTTTGTTATCAATTTCATAATTTTTTCCACGAAAGTGAGGCATTAAACTATTATCGATTTCATAGTTTTCACCATGGAAGTGAGGTATTAAACTATTATCGATTCCATAATTTCGCCACAGAAGTTAGGTATTAAAATGAGATCAATTTCATAACTTTCACCACGGAAGTGGGCTATTAAGAAACTTGGACAGTAGAAGGTGAATTGGATATATATACCTTAAATATGCAAGAGACTGGGTTTTTGAACTTACAATGTTGGGTCCCTATAATACTAGTGATTACCCCATTAATATTGTAGTTGCATCACTTATTAATATTTTTGTGCCCCTATTATCCCCGTATTGTTATTACTGTGCGCCATAGAATCCCTCTATGTTTATTTTTGTGGCTCTATATTATTATTGTTAGGTCGGGTGGGTCATATTGTGACTCCTTAGACTCCTATATAGAGAAAGGAGGTTTTTTCATTTGAATCATCCAAGAATTTTTCATTTATGTAATGTAAAGGAGGTTTCCCCCTTGAAGAGGCTGAATTCTAAGGCGTTGATCTATCTTTTCTATCTTTTCTTGAGCTAGTTTCATAACATTTGGTATCAGAACTTTGGATTCTAGGGTTTCGCTGCTCTAAACAGGTCATTGTGGAATTTTCGCTATAACTTCTTTCTGCGATGTTTCAAAAGCTAAAACAATAACCCATTTGAGAATAAATCATGCTAAATCTCAGGTCCAAATTTTAGAGCTTTTCGCGCTATATTTGCAGAGATATGATCTGAGGAAGTTGGTCTTTTTGCAAACTCCTGAACTACATTCCAAATAGGTGACCTGGGGAAAATCATAATAACTTTCTCTCTGAGAATCCGATTGCAATTTCATAAGAAGGTACAAAAAGAGGACGGACTGTAGTTTCTTGTATATATTTTTCAAATCCAAAGGTGGAAACCATGACCCGTGGCACATCATACAAGTTCGCTCTACTAAACTAGTCTATAATCAAGTCACTGTGGGAGATTTCACATAACTCTTCCTTGGAGAATTCAATTTGGATTAGACTGGTGGCATTGGAAAGAGGACACAGAGGGCTACTGAGTTCATAATTCTAAAACTAGACGATCCAAAAGTACAAAGATACGTCAAAGTCAATATCAAGCTCCTACAAAGTGAAAAAAGGTGTGTAGATTCTTTTAAATTTTTGCTTAAGATTGGTTTGAAAATTTATTTTGAAGGAATTCAAAGGGCATAGTAGAGCATTATTATTAGTAAATGATGCCTTGAGGAAATAAAATGCAAGCACCTGGTAAGCAACTTGAAAGGTGTAGCATGACTCATGAAGAAGAGGAAGAAAGGCTACATGATATATCAAAATTACAAGAATAAGTGCAACAAATGTCACGCTCACAAAAGCTAATAGAAGCTAAGATAAATGGCGTGGAATCTAAGATAAAGGGCATGGAAGCTAATATGGATTATTTGAATATAGATTTGAAGAGAGACATGGCAGATTTAAAGACAGATTGGACAAATTTTCTACAAGAAATACTTACTAATGGTGAAAAGGTTGTTAAGGAAACTCACGACACAAACAAAAGAAATTTTAATTGTGATTTCATGGACTCTAATGTCGGATCAAATACCCACCATATTCCAAAAATCGAGATCAAGAAGCTTGATGGAAACGATCCCACAACATGTATATTACAGATGGAGCAATTTTTCGATCTCAATAATGTGCCAAACACACAAAAGGTACGTATTGCAACTTTATATTTGGAACCAAATCAGTTTGGATGGTATCAATGGCTTTACTCTCGTAAACAAATTATCACTTGGGTAATTTTTATGGAATAATTGATAGCACATTATGAGGATACAAAAAGAAACACTTTTTTTAGCCAGTTGATAAGTTTCAAACAAAAGGGTTCAATAATGGAGCACATTGAGGAGTTCCAAAAATTGAACATAAAGGTAAAAAATATTCTAGAGGAGCATAGGCTTGATGTGTTCATTGGGACTTTAAAGGATAATATCCAACATGATGTTTGCCTTTGGGAACCTGATTCATTAGAGAAGGCATTCATGTTAGCAAGAAAAATGGAAAGCAAAAATATGGCAACCAAGAGGCATACCACTCACAACAAGAAAGATGAAAGTGTTGTTTCCCCTAGTCTTCCACAACCTATAAGGTTGACACCAAAAATATTCGAAGAAAAAAGAGCAAAAGGGCTTTGTTATTGTTGTGATAGAAAATACACTAAAGGTCATAAGTGTGCTTAGAAGAAATTATTGTACATAGATTTTGAAGAGGAAGAAGAAACGGAGCAAGAAAGGTCAAAATAAGAGGATATACTCCAGGAACAAAGCCTAGATAAAGAAGAAATGAATTCGACCATATCTTGTAATGCATTGGTTGGAATAACCACTCCTCAAACCATCAAGATAAAAGGACAAATCAAGAAGAAAAAGGTAATCGTGTTGATTGATTTAGGAAGTACCCACAATTTTATTGATTGTAAGGTAGCAAAAGAATTGAATTGCTTCTTATATTCAGCACTAGAGTGTCAAGTGATGGTTGCAAATGGAGGAACAATAAATTTCTCTAGAAACTTCCATAATATCAAGCTATCGATGGGAGAATATGTATTGACTAATTCGATGCTTTCCGTTCCAATGGGAGGTGCTGACGTTGTACTAGGAGTCCAATGGGTACAATCCTTGGGTACAATAGCTTTTAATTTTCAAGAACTTTTCATGAAATTTTTTCTGGAAGGAAAGGAAGTTGAATTAAGGGGTATTGTAGGGAAACTAGGAAAGATAATCAGCTCTAATGGTATGAAAAAGCTTCTAAGAAAGGAACAAAGGGCGTGTAATTGCACAATTATGTTCGCTAGATGTTTCCACATTGGAATGATCTATTTCTCCAGATCTCCAAAAAGTCCTAAAAAATCATTCCAAGGTATTTGAGACTCCCAAACCCACCTATTCGTGAACATGATCATGCTATTCATCTGATTCCGGGAAGTGTTCCTCCAAACATCAGCCGTACAGATATCCCTATGCCAAAAAGAGTGAAATTAAACGTATGGTTGCAGAAATGCTAGAGGTTGGTATAATTCAACCGAGTCAAAGTTCTTTCTTTGCTCCAGTAGTATTAGTGCATAAGAAGGATGGATCATGGCGCATGTGTCCAGATTATAGGATGCTCAACAAGCTAACTATTAAAGACAAGTTTCCCATTCCTATCATTGATGAATTACTGGATGAATTGCATGGATCAATTTACTTCACCAAGTTGGATCTTCGTTCAGGATATCATCAAATTAGAATGAATACTGAAGACATTCCAAAAACAACATTTAGAACTCATTGTTGACAATAATACTGAGAGGGGGGGGTGAATCAGTATTATCTAATTCTTTTACCAAATCTTTCTTATTTATACTTTGAATTATTTTTGCATACCAATACCTTAAATAATGAGCATGAACAAGAAAATCAGACAGTCACATCAAAGAACACCAGATATAAGGTGGAAACCCAATGTGGGTGAAAACCACCTGCTGCAATATGTCTCTATCTTCTTTCAAATTAGAAACTCCTTTTACAATGGTCTTGTACTGGTGCAGTCCTTTACCAGTACGCAGGCTGCAACCTGCTGAGAGCTACAACTCTCTCTCGTTTTCCAGTCTCTCCTGAAAGGGAGCTACAACCCCCTACTTCTTTTCAAGGACCACTTTTCATAAATTTTCAAACTGGATCCATATACATCAAATGATCATCAAGTATATGTAAATAGTACAGTCAGCTGTAATGACTAGATCAACAATAACAGAACAGAACCCAGAACTCCTTTCAACAGAAAAATTCAACCAACAGAGGATCTTAACATAGATACGCGGTTCTTCCTTTACTGGCCTGCGTCGCTACGCAGCTAACCTTCTGCTTCTCTGCGTATACCCGCAGATCTCGTTCTTCTGGACTGCGTGGCTACGCTCTGGTGGTTTCACTGAACTGCGTATAGTACGCACCCAAAAACAATATCGCGCCGCGTACTTTTCAAAAAGTACGCACCCAGAAGAATAATCGCGCCGCGTGTTTCTCAGAAAGCACGCACCTGAACCAATGGCTCCCTGCGTACCTACGCACTAAGACTTCTCCACTTCTGCGTACCCACGCACATAGCCTTCGGCGCCTCTGCGTACCCACGCACTTAATCTTTGGCGCCTCTGCGTACCTGCGCACTAAACCTTCGGCGCCTCTGCGTACCTTGGACTAGGGCTGAAATAACCTCAGATGCTCAGATCTGAACTTGTGCTCAAGAGATCACCCTTCGCCAATTTGCTTCTGACTTCTCCTTTATAAATCAATCTTTTAAGAACCGAGA
>APFE031126706.1:1767-18054 GCA_000404065.3 Pinus taeda
AAGGCTCCTGTACTGCTGTGCCAGGGTCTTCCTCTGCAACATGGGCACCATCTTCTGAATGTTCTGAAAGAAGAAAACCGGGATGTTCATCATCCTCACTCGGGTGAAGTGCATCAAGAGGCGAATATGATATGAGTACACCTGTGAAAATCTGCCCTCACAAGTAAAATAGTGCATAATGAGCCTCATCATGGGAGCATACTCACTTCTGAGAAACCTGAATGAAAACGCACCTGCCAGATGTCTCATGAAAGGTGGCCGGACATAAGGCTCAAAGTGAACACTATTTAACATCTTGCGCTTACTCCACACCTCACCAACATTAGGTATCCCTGTAGCCTGTGAGATCACCTCGGGTGTCATTGTAAAGTTTACCCCTGCAAGGTTAACATGTCCATCATGCAAGTGTAAAACAAAAAGGTAGGCCAACTCTCGGTGGTGCTGAATCCGAGAGATCCTCTCGCAAAATTCATAGCAAGACATATACTGGAAACATGATACTGCCATAGGACAAGCTTGTAACTCTGTCAAAGAGGTGGGCTCCTCTCGCTTATGATGTCCACCCTTACCACCCTTACGAGGCCACCTCTATTCCTCAATCTCTGAAGCTAATGATTGGTCATCACTTTGCTCATAAGTTTCGGTTTCTGACATTGTTTGAGGAGCAAAGTGTACAAAATGTACTGTTGTTTCTGCTTGTAAAAAGTGCTGAATTCTATGTTGTTTCAAGGTGACAAGGACATGAGGGAAATGTTAGGGGAGGGACCTTTTTACAAGGAAAATGGGAATACATGTATACAACAGGGAATTTAGGGAAGAAACACTGAAAATATCACTGCATATGCATCATTAAATTCATGTGTTTACATAGGTGTTATGAGGGGTAGGGTTAGGGTTTGATTTTTTATTTTTAAAGGGAAAGGGGTAGGGTTTATTTTCTTTGCAAATTTAAAAGGGAAATTGACATGGAAATATAGGGAAAATGAAATGGGAATGAAGAGAATGATTACAAGGGAAAAAACAATGAAACAACAATAAACCCTAGCACCTTTTTACAAATTTACATACAGCCATATAGAGTGTTTTTCCTTGCACAATTTGATCATTAAAAACACACTCATGATGTCTTTCAACTAACCAGCAACCATTCACAAGTTTAAAGAGCCTACCTCAAACGATTTGATGAGTTAGAGGAGCTTGAGCAAATTTTGAAATGAGTTTGGAGGGAGACAGCTTGACGGGTCGCGCACCACGCCCAACAAGTCGCGCCCCTTTGACGGGTCGCGCCCATTATAAAATTGCTCTGTGGAAAACCCTTTGACGGGTCGCGCACCTAGCCTGACGGGTCGCGCCCCTGACCAACGCCCGAACTGGCTCTATTTTCACTCCTGTCACTCAATCACTCTCTCAAACTTCTCTTGCAAGTGTCTAGGATGCACAATGAGAGTGATGGGAGGGAGATTGGGTTTTTATAAGTTTCATTTGAAAAAATTTCATGCTCAAACCCACTTTCTAATGTTTCTCTTTGACACTTTATAAAACTGACTTTTTGGTTTCTTTTGTTCTGAAATTGACTCATTTAGTGCTTTGGCTTGATTCTTTTTGCAGGTAGATCATTTGAGGGATCTTGGCAAAGGGACCAGGGTTGCATTTTGTTCACTGAAGACTTTCGAAATTTCATCACTTTTTACAAATATTTGAAAAATGACATTGGCTTTAAAAACAGAGTTTTTAAATCCAAGGTGAAGATTAACTGCACCAGATAGAAATTTAGAAGAAACACCTTTACAATCATCCCTCTGGCTTACTGAACTCATTGACTTTCAAACACATGACCTTGTAACATTTTTGACCAAAACCCTAGACCTAGGAAATTGACCTCAAGAGAAGACAAGACAAGCTTGAAAGAGCTTAATGACTGAAATGACTTGAACCAGCAATGCCAAGAGGGGTATAAACACATCAGCTCCTCCATCAGGGTTATGGCATGCCTAACGGGATGCAAAAATTGACACTGATGAGACACCTACCTATGCAAATGCAAAGAGTTTTGATCGCTGATCGAGGGCTCAAGACCGACTCTAACACCCTCCGAGACTAAGAAAAATAGTGTTGCATGCAAGGACTACTTCTCCCAAGACAGCATGCAAAGGGATCCCTTGTTTTAGGGATCTATGTTTAGCAGTTGGAGGTTACATGAAAGGAGAAATTTTGAAACCTCCCACCAAGTGTTGCTTCCCCTAGATTCATGGCATGAGTGTCACAACCTCGATGTTATCAAAACTCATCAACCGAATGTTGCAAAGCTCATTCCTCACATCAAATTTGCGGCTCTAACATCCCACATCATATCTAGGAGTAGTCGGCACATTCAGCTCAGCTGTTTTAGGGTAAGCCCACTTCCCATGCCTTGTGTTGCATGTCTATCTCTTTTTTTGCTTTCACTTTTCGGAGTAATGTTTGCCTAATTTATTTGAATGCTTGCTATCATTTACATATATACTAGCTTTCCCTAGCTCTGTTTCAGTTTTCATTTCTATATCATTGTTGTCGCATGCATGAAGCTATTTTGCACGGACATTCACCAACTAACGCATTACCTCACCCACATGCATGTTGATCTATTTTTTGAATCTTTCATTCATGTTTTGCATGCATTATCAATCACTTCTACGATCACTTAGTGTCAACATATATTTACTGTCTTAGTAGTTTTCAGTTGCCCATCGGCGAGTCAGGCCAACCTTAGCCCGGACTCTGCCTTCATCAAAGCTACATTTCATAATATGGGGATGGAAGGCTCACCTTCCTCTCTAGATTTGTGCATTCCTACCCAGCGCTAGCCTCTGGGACTATTTTATGCATTTCTCAAGGACAATGGTTGCTTGGCCTAAGAAATTGCACAAATCTATCCCTAGGCCAGCAACCCTTCCCCTCTGGAATTGTGCATTGCACAATCCCAACACTCAACAGCCAGACTGGACTGTGCATTATGCAGTTCTAGTAGTCAGCCAGTCTCCCAATAGCCTAGATTGTGCCTTGTGCAGTCTTGGCGATCAGTCTCCCCACCTCCCGACCGAAATTGAGCAACCCTCATGATCATGTACCCAGGCATGTTGCAAGTCAGCTCTCATGTTCATTTTGGTTCTCGACTGACATATTTCTTGCCATGAGTGTTGCCATGTCTCTAGGTATCCCAGTTGTTCATTTTCCTCTCAGCAATACAGGTACAATGGTTTCCAAGAGAGCAGAGACAAAGACATCGTTTAGAGCACACTTTGGGATGAAATCGATCAAGTGTCCATGGACTTGCCTACCCACGAAGACATCAAGTTGTTCATAGATAGGGACATCAAGATATGGCAACAACAACATCACAATGAGTAGCATCATGAACAACAGCTGAAGACAGCATACCAAATGCAACGAATGCAAGAGGAAGGTTGTTGACAACACAGAGGCGGAACAAGGTTGCAAGCTAATGCAGGTCCATTGATGATGAAAGAAACTTTGGAGACTTCGGCTATGAATATCACACGAAGGCAGAAGATGGAAGAAAGAAGGATTTACATGTGCTGAAGTAGCAACTCAGAAATAACATGAAGTTGCACAGATAGATGAATGAGTTGCAATAGCAACAGGAACAACAGTGAGCGAAACATGCACTCACAGATGAAATTTCCCTCGTACAAGTTAAGGATCCATCCCAACAACTGACACAGAGTAGACATGGTCAGTAGTGTTGTTAATAGCATGCAAGGGATTCAGCAACATGCATGTCATTGAGCACACACATGCAATCCAACCCATTCAACACACTCACCAAGGCGAAGACAAGAAGCAAGTCCAACTGTGTTTAAACATGTACTTCGGCAAGTTGATGCACATGACCACTAGCACACACTTCAAGATCGACATGGACAATATGCATCAGTTTGTTGCCAGTTTAACTATACCTAATAAGACCATGTGCATGTTAACAGGCGAGATGGATGAAGGGGTCGAACTAATGCACCCGTTGTAACGGAGGCAAGAGTTTGATTCAGTAAGATGTCACCATGAGGTGTATGCACACCATCATGGATAGCCAAGCTTGGCATCAGCTCACCACCTTCACCATCACAATAATGTCAAAGAGTTGGTCTCATCACAACGGACCGAGTGTCAGTGATGTCTTGCAAGGCTTGCTCAAGCCATGTTGTCTCACATGAGTACATGTGCATTGTAATGTTGAGTCATGTCAAGTGTAATTCAAGTGTCAATGGTTGGATGTAACAGTCATAGAGTAGGTGAAAAGTCATGAGGGTAGTTGAACTGTCACAAAGGGGAATGTCAAGGGCCACCCCACCCTTTGCTATAAATAGTCCCTTATAACTCATTGTAAGGGATTTTGGTTAGCCAAGCTTCTTATAACACTATCTTGGATAAAGCTTGGATAGTATTGTAATGCGCCTTGGTTCCTCCACTGCACGAAGCTAGTTCATGTCTTTGGAGGAGCAGGCGATGTGGCTGTAATGTTCGACTATTGGAGCTAGCAAGTTTACATGGGCATATTGTATGATTGTGACTTACACTTCTTTATATAATAAGAGCTAGCACATTTTCATGCATATGTTGTTATTGTAGTTGGATTTTTTCAGTTGCCTTAACGATATATGTTGTTTAACTTACGTATTTGAGTATGAACTGATTGTATGAAATTATATGAATCTTGTTGTTAATGTGTTGTATATGTTGTTAATGCTATCACTGTCCATGTCAACCGCTCCGTCGAACATTAGGCAGACCTTTCACATTAACCTTGTTGTAACAACCATCGCACTCATCTCCGACTGATCTATGAGTGTTGTATGTGTTATCTTACCTTCTATGATGTGACTACCACATCTGAGTGGACTGCTTCGCTAGAAGTTGTGCATGTCCTTTTGTGTTGTGTGTTCCCAGCCGAGTTGGGACTGATCCCTTTCATCCTGGAAATCACCTTCACATTCTTCTCCCTTCGAAGTGTTAGAATCTCTCATACACCTTCCTTGACTCATTGCATTAGTCACACCCTTGCTACTGATAGAGTTATCTTACTTGCCTCTGTGCGACATCATGGTCAAGGCATTACCTTACGACCCACTACTGGGACTCCTACACCAAACAGTCTAAGGTCTAATTGGGACTTCTCATTGAGGAGATCCTCTTGACATGTTGGCGGGTCCAGTACCGTCAACAAGGTGCCAACTTGGTACATGATCCTACTTTCAAGGTACTCTTATTTAGTATAATTCAAAGATACACACTATCTCCTATTTGGAACTCCTTATGGTTTCTCCTCTAATCTACATAAATATTTTGTCAATCTTGAGCCACTTTTGATTTTTATTTTATTTTGGCCACTTCTTGCTCCATTCCCTTTAACATGTCTAGCCCAAGTGTGATTTTGTCGACTAGATTATCCTAGCTGATTGTAATTATGAATTTTATACCATACAATGCTTCAAGTGGGATCATTGTTAGAAACTTTTGATAGTCATTATTGTAATAAATTTCCACTAAAGGCAAACAATATTCCCACTTCTTGGGTTGGTTTATAACATACATTTTTATCATGCCTTCCAGAACTTGGTTTACCCTCTCCTTATTTCCATCTATTTCAGGATAAAGTTATGATAAATGTTAATTCTATCCCAAATATTGAAAATTAGGCTCTCCAAACTTCTGACATAAGTTTGGCGTCCCAATCAGATATGATCTTTCTATGCATGCCATGTAGCCTAAAAAATTCCTTCATAAAATATGAGCTATGTCTGTTGCGTTATGAGTTCATTTAACGAGAATGAAATGAGTCACTTTGCTCAACTTTTCCACTACCATCATGATTTCATCATGATTCTTGGGAGTTCTTGGTAGTTTAGTGATGAAATCCATAGATATGACTTTCCACTTCAATTCTGGGATTACTAATGGTTTTAATAATATTGTCAGTTGTTTGTGTTCCATCTTAACTTGTTGGAACTATAGACACTTATCAATATATTTAGTGATATCCCCCTTCATCCTTGGAAAATAATACAATGTCCTAGCAGTAGTTATCATGTTTTGATATCCTGGGTGACCAACATAAGGTGTTTTATGAATCTCATCCATTATGAGTTTCTATAAGTTTGTCACATTAGGTATGTATAATCTACCCCTATGTATTGATAAATCGTCTTCTATTAGCTGCTATTCCTCTTCCCTTGGATTCTTTGGTTCCTGCTTCAAGTCTCTACTGGCCTATTATAAATGTTCATCACTTTGTAGCACTTCTCTAACCCTTTATTTGATAGTTGTCTCACATATACTAATGGTTTCTATGTGTATCCTAAACATGCTTTCGTCGAATGCATCAACCACTCGGTTCTCTTTTCCTTTTATAAGTTTAATTTCAAAATTAGACTAAGTAATAAGAGTTAGGCATGTCAGTTGTATGTAATTCACCTTGGGCTATTCAAACAAATACTTCAACGCATTGTAGTCTATCATCAATATGAATTTACTTCCAAGCAAATAATGTCTCCACATTTTAGAGCATGCATTATGGCTACCAAATCCAAGTTTCCCATTACTTTATTTTGGTCATGTTCATTAATTATTTTGGATTTGTAACAGACTATATTCCCTTCTTGAATGAGTAATTCATGAATCCCTCCCTTGCAATCATCTATGAACACCAATAAATATTTATCTAGGTCTTCGATCTTCAGTATGGGCACATTAGTTAGAATATGCTCCAGTTGTTCAAATCTTATTGTGCACTCTAATTTTGAATTAAAGTTTACCCTCTTATTCTATAGTGCTACAATTAGGTGTCTGATATATGAAAATCCTTGAATGGATCTTCTTTAGTACCCTTCTATTCCCATAAATGATTTTATTTCTGCTACAATTCTAGGGATGAGCCACTCCATTATCGCCTTGATCGTTTTAGGATCAATTTCCACTCCTCTTGAGATAACATCACTGAAGTAATGCAACTAAAATTATAAGAAGTCCCGTTTTTTTATATTATTGTATAGCCAGTGCTCCCATAACACTTGTAACATGGCCTTGAGGCGCTCTTTCTTCTCCACCTTAGTCTTTGATTTCCTTAGTACTTGATTGTACTAAGATATCATTCATGAAAATTAGCATGAATTTGTTTAAGTATTTGTTGAGAATTATGTTCATAAGACACAAAAGTGGTTGGTGCATTTCTTAGTGCAAATGGCACCACAACAAACTCATAGTTTCCATATCATTTTCTAAATGAAATTTTGTTAATTTCCTCATCATTGATTTGGACATGGTGATATCTTGATCTCTAATGTATTTTTGAAAACATTGTGGCTCCTTCTAGTTGATCAAATAAGTCATCAATCTTGGGCAATGGATACTTGTTTTTAATGGTTTCCTTGTTTATTTTTATTTAATTCATGCACATCTTGAGGGTATCATTCTTCTTTTTTACAAACAAATTGTGGCTTCCCTAGGGGATACATTGGGTCTAATATACCATTTTTCCAACATTTTCTTCTATGTGATATTTAACTTCACTAACTCAAGAATACTCATTATATATGCTACTCTAGATATAGTCATGGCTCTCGGCATTAATTGTATGGAGAAATCAATGTCCCTCTTGGATGGAAATCCTGATATCACTTTAATAAATAGATCACTATATTCCTATAATATGGGGTGATCTTCAACTTTTAGGTTACTATCTCTAGTTGAACTTGTAACTTGTATACCATATACAAGGTAGCCATATTTGTAACACTTCTTCAACTACAAAGCTAAATTATTCCTTATGGACACTAGATTTTTTACTCCCTATAGTAACCTTGATTCTCCTCTATCATTCATATACTATAAGCTCTTATTATAACAGTCCAACTTGGGCTTATGTGATGCCAACCAGCCCATATTAATTAGAAAGTCACACAACCATAAAGGAAACACATTTAAATTGGCTTATGTATGTAGGATACTCATCTCAAAATTTCATGCTTCAACAACATTAGTTACCTCTTTTTGGTTTCGATAGCTAACTGAATTACCCATGTCCTTGAATATTTTTTCTCTATAAAAAATAGGTTTTGACAACTTACAAGATAATATAACTAATATTAGAACCAAGCTCAATTAAAATTGAAATAACATGTTTAATGATTATACCTTCCATCTCTATGAATCAAGCTTTGTGGTCTACTTTCCTTTTTTTATTGCTGCATAAATCTATGGCATGCTTATGGCCAAATCATTGACAGATGTGGTCTTTTAGACATTTTACATTGTTTTGTGCCTCGTTGTCTATGTGAGAATTCCATCAAGAGGTGTTCTTCACCACACCCCCTAGCTATTAAACATATTTTGCTTTAGTTTTTATACCCCCATCTTCACTGGACTAACTGATCAATTTCCACTTGGGGTTGAGAAATTATTATGGAAATTGCTTTTAACTAGTGTTGAACTTAACATTTTTCCTAATCTTCTCATAGCGTGAATATTTTGACCCTTTTTTCTTGAATTTGGTCTTTTCCTTCATTTTCTATTCTATGACAACCCCAAGTTAGTTACATTTACGTATGAAATATAAACATTTTGATGAAAAAGGAAAATGAGTTGAGTAATGGGAAATGGTTTCTAGAGGTCTGGGGTGAATGCTTGGTGGAAATAATATTAATATGTGGAAAATTAAATGAATAATATAATGAGACACACAAGAGGAATATGAGGAGACATCAGAAAAATAATAAAAGGCATGTTGAGAAAAGTTGGAAGGGCTTTTTTGGTAAAAGAAATTCAAATTTACGAGAGAGGTTGAACAATTGAAAGAAATTAAGTTTCAATGGGTAAAGGAGTTTGAAGAGATACTAGGTGAAGAATTGATCACCTCTCAAGTCCCCGGTGGCTTGGAGGGTGGAGATGGTGTTTCTCAAGAAATACCAAAGCACTAGGGTGGAGGAATTGATCCTGGAAAATTCTTGGAGTAACTTTGGAAGATTCTTTGTTGTCATTTGATTTATTGTGGGTTATGTAATCCCTGCATTGGGTGGAACCAAAATGTTGTATTTTTAAGGGTGGATAAAATATTAGTCTCTAAAACCATTTTGTACTTTATTGGATTCAATTCAGGCGGTGGGTGGAGATGGTTAAATCATTGGAGTCCTTGTTTTAGTTGGTGGATGTGTTTTAATCCTTGAAGCAAAAGATCCCTCATACTTTGGAATCTGTATCGAAGTTGATAGATACAAGTAAGAATTGGCTATAGTTTTCTATGGTTGGGTGGAGATTCATAGTCCTAGATTTAGTTGCCCATTAATTTTGAGACAAGTATCTCTTATGTTCTCAAGAATCCAAGAATTTATATACATGTATGTCTATTTTCATTTTTGGACGAAATATGGTGTTATTTGATGACATATTCCATCATTCCTTTATCTTGTGATTAATTAATATGTTTTTTTCACTGTATAAATGGTTTTGGGAAAATATGTTGTGGAATTGGTTTAGTTCTTGTAGTGACTAGCATGGAAACTTCCTTATTGCAATGATATGATTTTGCTTAAATTACATAACTGTATATATTTTTTTTGTAAATATTAAGCTACCTAAAGATGTGAAATGCAAGATATGCATGATACTATAATAACATCTTGAATGCAGTGTTAATTCACTATTATGGTGTTAGGTTGCACTGATAGAGAGAAGTGCTCAGTAGTGCTTGTCACATGTTTAAAGATTTGAAATCTTGTGTACACTGAATATTTAAATTATTGTATATGTAATGGAATATTTGTTGCATGCTATGGGTACATTTATAACTAAAGGGAAGGAATTCTCAATTCCATTCCCTATGGTTTCATTCTATCATGCATTAACCAATAAGATTAAATTTCTACTTTGTTAATGAGTTGTTTTATTTATCTATCATTTTTTTTAAATGTCTTTCAAAACCACGAAATTCAAGAACACACACACACACATATATATAGAATAGGGACCAAGTTCTGGGCAGAACCACCACAGCCAAGGCTAGAAAACCCTTTTACATGAGATCTGTGTAACCTAAATGGCGTACACTTCCCAAGACTTTTGTAGAACCACAATGGTGAACAGTTGAGTTATATATTGGCATGTGGGGAGGAGTCCCCTTTTCTTTCATCACACGCTAAGTTATTATTTTAAAATAACCTTCAACCTTTATTGACACCTTTTGTTAGCCCTGTGACCTAGCATGAGACTACGGTTCTCATATCTAGGATCTCAGATATCGAATATTACACTTGTGCCACCTCTTATAAATGCCTAGGAATAGTGGCCCAAGATATTTGTCCTGAGACAAATATTTTCTCGTCAATTATGTTCTCGGACCCGTCACTTGTCTAAGTCTCAGTGGGAAATGCCTCGAAGGAAATGACATAGTGAGAGTGGAATCTCAGCGAGAAATAAAACCTAAGATGATCTATCCTAGGGAGGAGGGATTCAGTAGAGAATACCTTATAGGATTAGCTGTGGTGACAATGAAAATATCAACAAGAAATAAATCGCCAGATGATGTATCCTAGGGAGGAGGGTCTCGACAGAAATTTTCATGTAGACCTAGCGCAGGTGGAAGGGGAGTTCTCGATGAGAAATATATCTAGAGATGATGTGGTGTTGGAAGGTAAGGGATAGCCATCATGAAAAAGTTAGTAGCCATTATATTGTTGGCATTATGATACAGGTGTTGTCCTTGATGGCAACTCACTCAGAGGTATGATACAGGTGTTTTCCTTGATGGAAACTCACTCAGATGACAGATCATAGTGCAGCAGGTCAAGAGAAAGGTATACGCAGTTTAACCTCGATGAAAGTGCGTATACACATGGGTTAGAAGAACAAAAAGTGCGTATACGTACATACGCAAGTTCACAGAAGGAAAGTCGCGTACATGTTTGAAAACTAAGTTTTGGTCCGTGGTATTTGGTCCGTGGTACTTGGTCCATGGTATTTTGGTATTGGTCCATGGTATTTGGTCCGAAGTGCTGACCCCAGGTATTGGGTCCAAGGTATTGGTCCTACATGGTTTTGGACCATGGTATTGACAGAGCCCTAAACCTATATAAGGAGAAGATCATTAGGCCAAGAGGTGCAAGTGTGTAAGTGATGAATATCTGATGAAGTGTGACATCTAGTATGCTGGGTATGGGTTTGTGGTGCTTGGCTTGATCTGAATCAAGGAGGCTCCTATGTGGTTGATAAAGGTTGATGGACCGTGATCTTGAAGACTAAAATGTATTATCATTATATGGTATGATCATGAATAGATCTGAATATTGATGCATGTTTTATCCTTTATATCTTGTGGTCTAGGTATATTTGAAGTTAGAAATTGTAGCAAAGGTATAAGTAATTATTTTCAGA
Organism: Pinus taeda; assembly: GCA_000404065.3. Lineage (NCBI taxonomy): Eukaryota > Viridiplantae > Streptophyta > Pinopsida > Pinales > Pinaceae > Pinus > Pinus taeda. The sequence continues at coordinate 13,186 of APFE031126706.1, forward strand.
TCTATACGCGGGTTCTCTCTGGTGAAAGTGTGTATACAAGACGGTTTGACACAGTCAAATAGTGTATAAATTATGAGATTTGATATTTCAGGTTGATGTTGGTTCTAGTGGCTGTTGCAGAGTTCAGGGCTCTGATATGTGTCCTGGTGGCTGTGTTTTGATGATAGGGTTTCAATGATTTAGTTGTTGGGTGATTCAGAATTAATGATAGTATTGTAGAAGTGATTGCTTTGTATCTATGGATCCAGTCTGAAAATTTATGAAATGTGGTCCCTGAAGAAAAAGAAGGTTGTAGCCTTCTATAGCTTAGCACCTACGTACTAGTACATCAGCTAGTACAAGAACTAAGGGGGTTGTAGCTTCCTTCCAGGAGAAACTGGAGAATGAGAGAAGGTTGCAGCCTTCTGCAGGTAGAAGCCTGCGTACTGGTATAAGACTGCACCAGTACATAAATATTGTAAAAAGAAGTCTCTTATTAAAAGAAGATAGAGATGAATTGCAGTAGGTGGTTTTGACCCACATTGGGTTTCCACCTTATATCAAGGTGTTCATGTATGCTTCTTATGTGTGATGATCTATTCTGTTTTACTGCACCTGTTTACTATTCATATGGTTAATAATGTTATGATGTACTCATTGAAGATCAACTAACTGAATCATAAGTTTACTGGATATACGCTAGTTGCATTAAACACAGTTGCATATATACGCTGGTATCCTTATCTAAAGTAGCATATATGAATCTGATAATGGAAATGAAAAGATTATTGATTTGCTAATACTAATTCACCGCCCCCCTCTCAGTATTATTTTCAACAATTGGTATCAAAGCAGGTCCTTCAGAATAAGTTTGATCGCTTGAAGGAAGATCCATCAGGATGAGTAATCATGAAAGAGAGGGATCCATTAGACCACCAATCTTCGATAGGAGAAATTTTGTCTAATGGAAGATAAGAACCACAACATATCTACAATCACTTGGGACAGATGTTTGGGGAATCTTGGAAGGAAGATATACATATCCATCAACAACTCCTACAGATACAGCAGAAAGAAAGCAATATGAACTCAATGCTAAAGTTGTTACTATCTTATTAGGAAGTTTGTCACAATCAGAATTTGTCAAGGTCATGCAGTTCAAATTAGCCAAAGAAATATGGGACAAAATCATTCTAAGCTATGAAGGAGATGATCAGGTAAAACATGCTAAGCTTCAAACTCTCAGAATATGGTACGAAACTCTTAAGATGCATAGTAATGAAAGCATATCTAATTACTTCCTGTGTATAGATGAGATTGTCAATTGTATGAGGAATCTGGGTGAAGAAATTAAAGATGTTGTCTTAGTTGAGAAAGTTTTCAAATCCTTGTCTGCTAAATTTGAATCCAAAGTGTCTGCCATAGAAGAAAATGAGGATCTGCAGAAAATCACTATGACGCAGCTTCACCGAATCTTAACTGCTTTTGAGATGAGAAAAGGAGGACCATTAGATATGAGAGAAGCCACATTCGAAGTATCAACAAATGGAAAGGAAAAAATCAATGAATCAGGATACATTTCAGAAGAAGAAGATGAGGTAAATTTTGTCAAGAATCTTGAACGGCGATCTGGAAGGTTCAAAGGTAAGCTACCTTTCAAATGCTTTTCATGTGGTAGAGTTGGTCACTACGCTGCTAGATGCCCTCATAACAAAGGAAAGATGTCTGAAGAAGGTAATATAAGTTATTATACTCATGATAAAAGTAATTATTCATCCAATAGTGATGAAGACATTAGACTTCTCATGGCATGTGAAAATAAGGACGTAGAAACAGAAGAAGTTACCAGATTAAAAGAACAGCTGGAGACAGTAACCAGAGTAAGGGAGCAGCTGCAAGATGTAGGAAAAGATCAGAGCATAACAATTCAAAGACTTGAATCTAATATCCTCTCTCTAAAACAAGATCTTAAAGAATCAAAGAAGTAGATTAAAGAATCTGTTGAAGAACAAGAACATGAAGTGCTCAAATTAAGGCAACAAGTGGAAGAAGGAAGAAAAGTTGAAGAAAACATAAGGAAGCATTATATGGAAAAGGAAGAACAACATCAAGTTGAGGTAAATATCTTGAAAGGTAAACTAGAAGAAAAGGATAAACTGTTACGATTTCAAGACAATACTAAGATTTTGGATGATATTCTTAGTAGTCAAAGGTCCCCTACTATCAAAACTGGTCTTGGTTTTTATGAAACTGTCGAAGGTGAATCTAGCTCACAGGATGAGGAAAGGATTTCTAATGAAAAATCTGAAATGATCAATGAAGAGATAGGTGGTCAAACCTAGCAACAACCAAGGAAAGAAATTCTTCAAAGAATATCTTTTCCTCCTAACTATGGAAGTGATAGTCAGTTATTTCCTCAAATGAATAATGTTGAGTGTTATGTATGTCATAACTTTGGACATATTGCAGCTAGATGTAGAAGCAAAATGGGTCAAGATCATCACACAGAAAGATCATCACGATCCATATACTTCAAGGGATATTTTTTTGCTTGCAATATGTTTGGTCAAAAAGCCATTGACTGCTATAGGAGGAATATGAAACATGTAAGATGTTATGCATGTAACAAGTTTGGACATAAAGCAAGGGAATGCAGGAGCAAAATCCGAAATCCAAAGCAAGAGGATCATACATCATCACAATTCCAGGTATTAAAAAAGACAGAATTAGAGGCAGAAGGACGTGGCATAACTTAGTTAGCTGACATAACAGAGACAGAGGAAACTGAAAGTGTAGAAATTTAGTATTCCAATTTGCGTATGCAGATATAATGAAGACAAGTCATGTATATACACGAGTTAGATGCTACACAATCGCGTATATGATGTTCTGAAGAAAAGCAGCAGTACAGAAGTATGATATGGTTTAGTCACTATTCGATGATAGCATGGCACAGGTTCAGGGGGATCATATACTTCAAATAATGCATTGTTGGCATTTTGGTTAGAAGTCTTTGGTGATGACGCTTATGTAGCTAAATGATACATCTTGCTACTTATTGTTGGTTGGTCAAAAGAATGGTATTGCAAGTTACAGGTCTGGATGTTGATAACAGATGCTTGTGGTGTAGATCATATAGTGTATGATAGTTTCTATCATGGCCTTGTTTACGTCCTTGGTCTTTGTGAAGTCATATGATGTATTTTGTTACCCCACTATGCATGGGATGGATGATGTAATATTTCTTGTTTTTGAGTCACGTATAAACATTTGGTATATCCCCACTTGGTTGGGTAGATGAGTCCAAAATGATGTATTCCCACTTGGTTGGGAGATTGATGTATGTATAGATTCATGTTATGCTTTTGCAGACCTTGCATTTGCTCAGGGGGAGCATGGACGGATTGGTACATCTTGGTATATACAAAGGGGGAGCTAAATTAGATAATTCAGCAAGTACTCAGGGGGAGTATGGATAGCAGAAGGTATACCAAGGGAGAGAACATCTTGGTCTGCCCTTTTCCCTTGATTTCAAAGGGAGAGAGTGACTTGGTGTGGTGGTTTCCATCAATCCAAAGGGGGATATTATTGGCATTATGATACAGGTGTTGTCCTTGATGGAAACTCACTCAGAGGTATGATACAGGTGTTGTCCTTGATGGAAACTCACTCAGATGATAGATCATAGTGTAGCAGGTCAAGAGAAAGGTATACGCAGGTTAACCTCGATGAAAGTGCATATACATGTGGGTTAGCAGAACAAAAAGTGCGTATATGTACATACGCATGTCCACAGAAAGAAAGTCGCATAAATGTTGGAAAAATAAGTTTTGGTCCGTGGTATTTGGTCCATGGTACTTGGTCCATGGTATTTTGGTATTGGTCCATGGTATTTGGTCCGAAGTGTTGACCCCAAGTATTGGGTCCAAGGTATTGGTCCTACATGGTTTTGGACCATGGTATTGAGAGAGCCCTAAACCTATATAAGGAGAAGATCATTAGCCAAGAGGTGCAAGTGTGTAAGTGATGAATATCTGATGAAGTGTGACATCTAGTATGTTGGTTATGGGTTTGTGATGCTTGGCTCGATCTGAATCAAGGAGGCTCCTATGTGGTTGATAAAGTTTGATGGACCGGGATCTTGAAGACTAAAATGTATTATCATTATATGGTATGATCATGAATAGATCTGAATGCTGATGCATGTTTTATCCTTTATATCTTGTGGTCTGGGTATATCTGAAGTTGGAAATTGCAGCGAAGGTGTAAGTAATTATTTTCAGATGTGTACGCGAGTTCTCTCTAGTAAAAGTGCATATACAAGCCGGTTTGACACAGTCAAATAGCGTATACATTATGAGATTTGATATTTCAAGTTGTTGTTGGTTCTAGTGGTTGTTGCAGAGTTTTGGGCTCTGGTCTGTGTTCTGGTGACTATGTTTTGATGACAGGGTTTCAGTGATTCAGTTGTTGGGTGATTCAGAATTAATGATTGTATTGTAGAAGTGATTGCTTTGTATCTATGGATCTAGACTGAAAATTTATGAAACATGGTCCCTGAAGAAAAAGAAGGTTGTAGCCTTCTATAGGTCAGCACCTACGTACTAGTACATCAGCCAGTACAAGAGCTAGGGGGTTGTAGCTCCCTTCCAGGAGAAGCTGGAGAACGAGAGAAGGTTGTAGCCTTCTGCAGGTAGAAGCCTGCGTAGTGGTATAAGACTGCACCAGTACAAAAATATTGTAAAAAGAAGTTTCTTATTAAAAGAAGATAGAGACGAATTGCAGCAGGTGGTTTTCACCCACATTGGGTTTCCACCTTATATCATGGTGTTCATGTATGCTTCTTATGTGTGATGATCTGTTCTAATTTTACTGCACCTATTTACTATT
>APFE031126706.1:18171-55084 GCA_000404065.3 Pinus taeda
CCCCCCCCACCCCCCCCTCTCAGTATTATTTTCAACATATATTGATTCCAATTGTCAGCAATGGGGCTGACTGGGACATTCAGATGGGGCCACATGGATGCCATGTGGTAGATGGATGATGTGGCATTAAGAACTTTAATTCCCATAAATTTTGATCTGAAATTCAGATCGGAATAAAATTTATATCACTAGAATTGTCTCAACAAGACAAACACAATGAAATTATTCATGTGAATTTTTATGGAAGTTGAAAAGGATTGAAATTTTTAGACCCCATTTCCATGAAATTACCTTAGATCTTGAGTCATCATAGTGACCACTTCCTTATAACCCTGTGTGTTGGTTCAGGATTAGGAGGGGTTGTGTTTACATATTCTATCCCTAATTTAGGCTTGTTCATAGACTAATCATAATAGTATTTTTCTTTACTCATAGTATCTTCAAGTGTTCTTGGCTCATCAAACTCCATTTTCTTTTGATATGATTATGGAAACCCGCTAAGAAAATTTTGCATCTTCACTTTTTCATCTCTGATATAGTGACGATACCTTAGTAGTTCAATAGATTGGTTGGTATGTTCCTCCATAGTGATTTTTCCCAACTTATGTTCATTGAGCTCCTTTATTTGTTTTGTCATAATACCTCTTCGAAAATTATTTCTCCCCTGTGTACTTCTCAAACTTACTCTAGGGTTGTTTCTTCTCCTAAATTCACTTCACATTCTTGATATGTTCCCTTGCATATATCAAACTTTCCTTCAAATTAAATATACCTATATTTGATTTCATATTTTCATATGTACAATAAAAAAATTCTTCAATCCCAAAATCCATGCTTCAACTTCTTCATTATCCTTGACTTGTCCGTTAAAGGTAGGATGTTTTTCCTTCTTAAATTCCTTGGGAAGTAAATTCCTTATATCCTTCTCCTTCATCCCCTTATGCAACCATGATTTCATTGTTGCATTAGAGAGCTTATCAAAACTATTTGATCCATGCTTAGAAATGTTTGTTGAATTATCCTCGCTAGTTGTACCTTCCTTTGCATTTAGGTGCCTCTTCCTTGATTTTATTCCCTTTGATTTAATAATTTTTGGTCCATATTTCTGAATTTCAGATAGATTGGGAACTTGTTTATACTTGTATCAACCCATGTTGCTGGAAAATGGTTCATGATTTCTTTTCATACGTATGTTTGATACACTTTATAGCACCACTACATTCACTTCTTATTTTTACTAATCTCTAATGATTCTCTCATTTTTTCCTTGTAGCTTCTCATTTCAACCCTCAAGGTTCTAATCTAGTTAGGAAGGGCTTCTCTTGCTTTTCTTTCAGTTGACTCTTCTTTCTTGTTTTGTGAGGTCCTCTCTGGGTTTTATTATACTATTCTAGAAGACATCCCTATTCTTTTATACTACTAGAAAGACTTATTATGTGTTGAAATTTCACACAACTCTTAGTTTAAATAATAATATAAAAAAATTAACATGCATGTTTGCATAGTGGTTACACCAACATTGACCTTGCTAGTCTGAAATCTAATTTCTATTCCTTACACATCACAAAATCATACTTGAATTAGATAATTCTTCAAGAAATAACAAATATATTATAATAAACAATTAATAATGAAAACTTCAATCTAAATTTTCTCCTCTTATACCATTTAGTCCAAGTGTTGAACTTTTGCTCTAATACCACTCTGTAACATACCCAACCTCCTAGTGCATGATTATGGCTATGGGGTATCTAGTCTTGATATCCATAGTTAAAGTATGGATATGGGGCTAAAACAATTTTCTATTCTCAAAATTCCTCAAAAATCATCTCTAACATCACCATCGCCTTCTACTCATCAAGGACTTTCCAAAAACATAAGTTTTGTATGAACCTAACATTTGGGCATAAAGTTATGCCTACTTAAACAATTTACCACCTAATATGATGTGGCTTTAATAACTCTTCCACATAGTAGACACATGGCATCCTCCTTCCCACATGTTTTCATGGTGTAATTACATGTAACATGTATGTGGTGGCCTTCACCATGTAAACTGTAGTTCCATGTCTTTCTCCTTATCAGATTTGGCATTTTTGAAAAGAACCCCTAAAATCCTTGCCTTATTCTCTCTAACACCCAAATTTTAACACCCTACACTACAACATCATCTAGTAATGAAAAGTTCCTCTTTAATAATAGATGGGATTTAATATCCTTTTATTATAGTATAATCAACAAGATACAAAAGTTTCCAACATTTCAATAACCCGATGAGCAATGCTCAACAATGGACTACTACTAATAGGAAAGTTCCTCGCAACCAACGAACTTGTCGATACTAATTCTCATTGTGAGTTCAAAAATGTTCAACCCCAAAAATCACCTGATTTACCAATACCTTGATCATGATCCATCAAAATATGAACCAATCATACCATTATTCAAAGGTGATGTGGGTTTCATTAGCATAAGGAAACCCACATAATCATCTCCAAGGTACTCCTCGACCACCATGAGTCAAGAGCTTGACACTTGACAGTTGATGGATCATCAACCCATTTTGCCTAAGATTGAATTCATAGCTCCCATTAACCATATGACCACGGGATAAGGATAAGGATCTACCTCGATAACTCAAAACCCCAAACTAGTTAACAATATCTCTATTGGCAGATGAGGAATATCATGGGACGGAAACATCTCCATCAACTAAGGGATTCATCAAGGAAGTTCCAACATCAAGGTTATGATATAGATCCAAAACATCAAGTTCCCAATTACTCCTTTCTCTTATAGCTCTTATTCACATAACCCTCCTCCAAACTCCAAAAATCCTAGTATGCATCACCAATCCACAAACTCCAACACCCTAAAAGGGCATCACGTAACCAAAAAAATATGAGGATATATATATACTATATATATATATATATATATATATATATATATATATATAGTTTGATAATTTCATAAGAATATGTTTGAAATTTTTCATTTTGATGTTCACCCTTCATCCCCATGGCAATAGGCTAATTTCTTAATTGTGTGGCCTTGGCCAAGTAACTTACTATTGTATTTATCTTACTCATGTGGATGACTTAAAGAATGTTCCTAAAGAGTCTATGTTAAGAAAAAAAATTCTAATATAAATATAAAAAAAAAGCCTTAAACATATTACTATCGATCATCTTATTTGAAATGTGAGGGATGAATTGATATTTCACTGAATTAAGGATGATTCCTTTTGCCTTAGCTTCCTTAACATGAATAACAAAAAAAATTGTACCATTAGATGCAACTACCATTTTCTCAACATTCTACCAAATCCCAATCTCCTCGAAAATTGTTTATAACTTAAACTTCGAAAGCATAAAAAGGAATGTACCATCCAACTTCTCACACTCTCGAAAATTAAATCATATTGGAAGCATAACTCAAAGAAAATATAAATAATAAATGAAGTATATTAACTAATAAATGGTTCCCATACCTTTCCCAAGTGCCCTGGGATATCACATATAACCAAGAAGCGTCATTACCATGTAAAACATTGGAATTAGTCATAGGGATTCACCAAAGGATCAGTTGAAGTATTGTTGAATTCTTGAAGATTGAATACACTATATAGATGTTTTATCACCTATATTTTCAAGGAAATCACTACAGGAGTCTATAGCCCATTGTCCAAGTGGTTTATCAACTTACTTAGCAAGAATTAAGTGGTTTATAAAGTTCCTCAGCAAGCACTTAGTGGTTTATTAGCTCTTTTTAGCAAGCACCATAGTGGCTCAACTCACCTACCTAGTGGTTCATCATTCTTCCAATAATCACCCCAGTGGTTTATCATCCCATTTAACAAGTACGAACTGGTTTATAAACTTATCCATTAAGAACTTAATGGTCTATTAGATTACTTAGGAAACACTAACTAATTCAAATCTCCACTGAGCCTCCATGGGCCAATCAGCACAAGCACACAACCCTGACCTCAAGAATATCACATGGAATGTCATTCCAAAAACACAAAGCACTGGCTCAAGGATATTTTTACTTACTCTGTAGTTTCTTGAGAATTTTTCTCTTTTGCACTTTTTCTCCAAGCTACATCTTATGTTCTCTTTGCATCCCCTTTCATTCCTCACTTGCCTTTATGTGTTCTGTGTGTTCATTTTATTTTCTTATTTCCTTTCTTTTTATATTCTACATGTTCTCCTCCCTCATGTTGAATTTTCCTTTGTTTCATGGTTGTCCTTTCCATCATGTGACATGAAAAAGGGGATAGTATGGACACGACCCTCCACTATGGTTTCCCATACCAAAATTTACTACCAGATGTGAAGACCATTTAATTTGTTAGGGGATAGGTAAAGGAAAATTATGAGGTGGGCGTGGTTTGGGTTAAACACTTCATAAGAAACTTCTCCTCCTCAAACCTCTGAATTTGTGTCTTCTCCTCTAGCTTAGCCATAAATTTCATTTTTACATAAATTTACATAAATGATTCATATAAAGATATTTACATGGGTTGCAGCAAAAAATTTTCTTACACTTGTCACAAAATTTGTACAAATAAAACTCTCCCAACTCTAGCTAGGAAATAGGGATACCATGAAAACATTAGCCACCAACTTGTCTAGGTTAGGAATCACCCAAAATTAGAGTTGGTCACTCCACTAAGAGTCCTCTACAAACTAGCATCATCACTAGTAAGTCCTCATTGATGCAAATTTGAAAATGTGTCCTACTACTCTCCTCTTTAATAAGCACAACAAATAGCTTTATAGTTTTCATACATATTGGGTCATTATATTTTTTTCATCGATATCTATGCATTTATAGTGGAAAAATTGGAGGAATCACCTCAATGGATTTTTTTACCAACGGGACCCGGGTTGGCAAAACAAGGTCTGAAACCTTCTTGGAGTGTTTTGAGGCATCAAATGACATTTTTTGGGGGTATAAATTTGCTTGCACATTGTAGCACAACTTCATATTGTTCTACACATATATATTTCCAACAGCACAAGAAGTGTGCCAATTGAAGTCTGTATGCAAAAGTTATGCTACTCAGAAGTTGACCTTCCAGTTTTCAAACCTATAATTCGGGAGGATGTCGCGTCAGCCCCCATTATTGATGGAATAGGGGCTAGCAACGTGTTTATGATGTAAAATACTCTAGAATATTATATATTGTAACTCTAGTTAAGAGTTGATGTAGTCAAACTTACTCATTGGAAGGTTATCAGGTTGTGTTATCACTAGGCCATAAGAGGAAGAGGCATTCCATTCTTTCGAGAGCATTTTGTTCCATAGTTGAGAAAAGATATCCTAGAAAGATAGGAGGTAGAGAACATAGAGAGCATGTGTTCATTGTAGCAGATCATGGGCAACATGCCTTACTTCTTTGTACCTACAAACATATTTCCAGATAGAAGAAAAGAGCGAAGCGGCCTCACCTTCCAACTGGGTTTCCTTCCAAAAGGGTTTCCCATAACATATCTTTTGTTTTATGTGTGTGTGAGAGAGATATTATTTTTTTGTTCTCTACTTTTATGCATAATTTATATTCGCATTCATGCACTACCTACAATTAAATTTAAAGAACTTAAAGATTAATAAAACTGTAATAATGTAGAATCTCAGATATTTAATATAATATTATCATATCTATTGTGAGAAACTGTCCAATGGAATATCCATGGCAGTTTATGGATCAGTGAGACATAAATAATACAAAGTGAATAAAATCCATAACAGCAAACCTACTAAGTAGGCCCACAGATGAAGTGCTCAATCTACCATTCATGAAATTTTAAGGTCTAAAATAGACATCCTAAGGAAAATAATAAAATGAGAGTTCAAAGAAAAAGGAAATGAGTGACTACTTTTTTAATTGTATTTTTAACTTATTGTTGGAATGTGTCCCTTTGGAAGGTATTAATGTCTACGTCATGTCAGAAGAAACTATAATCTTATGTAAAATAGGTATATATCACATTCATCATGAAACAAAATACCCTTGTAATCATATACGATATAAAGAAGTGAAATTACATTATCCCATAAGTCATTATTAGGATGTAACTCCTCCATATCTCTTGGTATATTAATAGGAGTTAGGGAGTCCATTGAGAAAAAAAAAAAGAAAAAAATATGATATTTATCATTGTAAGGTATAATTTGGTGGTGATGATCTATGTAAGATAAAAGAGTTTTGAAGGCAATGAAGAAATTATTACCTCCCCATGAATGTTTCCCCTATTGGGTTTTACCACATAAATAGAGTGTGTTCATCCCACGAGAAACATGGAAAAATATGTGTCTTATCATTGTGAATTGGTGAAGCATTTGTGGTAGTGCTCTATATAAAATCAAAGATTCTTGAAGAAAAAAAAGATGATATTACCTTCCCATGGATGTTTTTTGGTTTTTCTACATAAATATGGTTTGTTCTTGTTACACATTAACTTTTCATGTCCATGAAAATGATGCCCAATCTATATCTTTTGTTATGCGATGAAATGTTTTCATGAAACCCCACGAAAGATGAAAGAAGTACCTATTATCGAGTACAAGAATCCTGGGTTGAATGCCTTAAAAACCCCTAATTTTGGAGATCATCATAGGTGCCATGATCACAACCTGTGATGCTTACACCTTACATAACTAATGACTTACGATGTCATCATGGTTAACGTTTTTTAAAGGTACAATGACCTTATATAGGTAAAAAATATTAAAAAAGGGTAAAGAATCTTCCATTTCTAGAAGCCTCGAGGAGGTATCAATCCAAAGCAGTGAAGATTGGGCTCGATTTCCTCCTATCTTGGCCCTCCTTCCTACCATAGTAGATCCATCCCACTCATTATGGATCTCCTTCCTCCATTTATGGATCTCTTAACTTCCACTCTTTCCCTATAAGTGAAATGCACTCAAAGAGAAACGGGTTGTCATTTTTTACTTTTGAGCTATACTTACATGATGTCCAAGTTTGCATTGGAGTTATTTTGATTTCTAGGGTATGGATTGAGATCATTAGAAGTATAATTACAACATCAAGGTATGGTTTTATTTGTCCTTTTCTTCATTATTAATACAAATATATGTTTTTTTCCCATATACATTTCCCATTATGTTTATTGTAAGATTCCTTGATCACTTACATAGTTTATGATTATATCATTGGTGTACTATATGCTTTGATCACTTTGTTTCTATCTCTCCAAGTCTCTTCTTATGGAATTGACAACGAGACTAAAGCTACAAAGGAAAAAAACAAGGGTCATCATCAAGCATAATTTTAGTAAAAGGTATGAGTTATACACCCTATTTAAAACTATGATTTAATCATAAATTTGGGAATGTTTTCATGTGTTTGTTTGTTTGTTTCTAGAATTGGTTTCTGATTATAGGGAGATTTGTCTTGTCTCTAGGACAATATTTGTTCGCCAAACAAACTGGCGACTCCACTGGGGAGTGTGATGTTCTTCATTTTCCCTTGTTTCTTAAGACCAATTGTCCTTGAGTCTCTGGAAACCCTTAAATTTAAAGTGGAAGATCATTAAAAGTTTTGGAAAAAAATATTATTTTTTCTTGTTTGAGAGATAGTGCATTTTAATCATGAGTTTATCTCTGCAATGCATGACTATCACACTAGTTTATACTAGATGCCTCTGATGGTCTATTGATATTTGAATTTTTTAAGGGTTTGTTCTCTATGATTTTTGATCTATTTATTATTGTGATTGTCTGGTCAATATTTGTTGATTATGAAAACCAAAATATGTGAGATCTTGGAAAAGAAATAATTTTTTTCTAAATTTGTGCACCCATCATGACTTATTGTGAGAGATAGTGTGATTCCTTTGCGCTTTTTTTCTTAACAACTATGACTATCACACTGGTGTCTACTGTTGACTTGTGATAGTTGAAGAAAAATTGAAATTTTCCCAAGTTTTTCTCTATTTGATCTTGGATCTAAATATTTGTTTGGTTTTTGGGTCGATTATTGATTTTTTATAGGCTGAAATATTCATTTTATCTTGTTGTGGAAAATCCTTTTTTCTGAAAAGTGACCATTTTCATTTATTTGACGTAATTAGTTTTTTATTTCTTGATTGAAGTATTTATAGTCTTCTTTTGCATTTCAATTTCAAATATTTGTTTGTTGGAGTATTTTTTGGAAAGAGTTTTTATTCCTTTCCATAGAATATTTTTTTTTCAAAAATAAAAATCTTGTATTGAATTTCATGGGTGAAGTAATTTTTAGCTTTCATTTTTAGGCAATCTAAGTTGCATTCTTGGGGGAGGGGGGAGGCAAGAATCATGTATCTCGCATTTTCTTTGATTTTCCTTTAAAAAGTAATTCATGTTTCTTTCTTTGAATGTTACACTTGTTTTTTAGCTTGAAACCTCTCACTTCTTATGCTAGTTAGTATTTTTTGAATTGAAAAATATTACACTTTCATATTCGATGCATTAGGTTTGGAGTTGATTCATAACATCATTTCTTTCATCTTCATCAACCTTTTGAGCAAAAATAACACTAATAAAATAAATTAGACTTTTTATATTTCAAGGGCTCGTTATGCCTAAAATAGATTTGTTTTATGGTTTTGGAATAGCTGTGAGAGTTAACACTCCAAAGTTACAAACAAACAATAGAATCTTGTCATAGGGAGTAAATCGGTTTACTACAGTTTGGCTCTAGGAAGCCATTCTAACACGGGAGTCAAATAAGTGGTCTTATCAGACACATTGAAGTAATTGACCCTACTTCATTGTTTATTATAGCATTGATTCGCACGCATTACAAACAATGTCGAAAGACACTTGGTGATCACTTGGGAGGTCATTCCCAAGGGGATTATAGGCCTTACAGTTTCCTACCCTTACATGTACATCCAATTGTCGACTATCCCCCCATGCCTAGTTGTTATATGTGGTAACCTTAGTGATTGTAATATTATGGGTTTTTCCCAAGGTGATAGTGGGGAGGGGAGTCCCTGTTGTACTTGGAACAGATGTTGGCTATACTCACTTAGGCCTTCATAGAGGGTACTTCACTCGAGATGTCATTATATGTGAAGTTACTTGCACCAAGTCATGACTATTAAGGAGGTTGTTAGCATAACGAGTTCCACCTACTCTATCTCTAGCCATTTTTCACATTAATCTCTTTGATGTTGGATTCCATCACTAACTAGTGATTTCACTACGAAAAGGTTTTTTTCATGGTTTGACTCCTTATATTTATTATTGTGTGTTACTTTTTTGTTTTACTTTTTAGCGGACCATATGTTGAATCTAATGGCAACATTTCTAGAATTTACCAATCAAGGAACCCTTTTTAATAGGAATCCTAGTCCTTTTCCTTGCTTTGGAAATTTTGGTCCTCCTTACATGGTTATGTTGTCCCTTCCCAGATTCATGATAGGTTTACAGGTATGGATGTTTTCAAATTCGTTGATCCCAAATACCCAAGATAATTCACCTCAACCGTGTTCTCCACCTCAACAACACCAACCTCATGTTGACCCTTTACCTTCATCACCCATCATGTATTCTTCCCTTTCCTCTTCTTTTCCTATTAAAAGTCTTAGTGCTAGTAACCAGGAGGATAAGAAAAAGAAGAAAACAAAGAAGAAGAAGAAGAAGTAATAAAAGGATGCAACCAACCAACCATTTTTGTGATTATTGATAATGTTTAGGAACCCTCCAACTTACATTGCAAGCTTAAATTCCCTTGCAATCCTTGTAAGGGTGACCACCTTCTTATTTATTATCTTGGTATTCCTAAGGGCTTAGAAGTGTATTCCAAAGATTCACATCAACTTATTGTTGGTCCATAAACTAGTGATTATAAGGTCCTAGGGAAAAATCGTAAAGTTAGGTTTCCTTGTAGGTTATGCAAAGGGAGTCATCAAAATCACATTTTCCCTTACATGGATGAAGCCTCGAAATTATTGGAAAATATTATTGTTTCTCAACAATAACTTCCAAATGGTTATCGTAAGCTTTCTCCAAACCTATCATCAGCTGAAGAAGTGATTTATTCAATTCCAATTTTAGTCAATCCCACTCTTCCTTTGGAGAGTGAAATAGATATCACTCAGGCTGATAAACCATTATTCGATGAAGTAGGCGACTCAATTTCATCTTCGTTCGATCCCACTCTCTCCTTAGAGAGTGAAGTAAAAACCACTCATATTCTTCTTATTACTTTATATTCCACCACAAAAGGGGGAATTTTACTGATTTCCATTGAACCCCCTCCAACTACTAAGGTCATTTCCTTTTATTGGAATAGACTGACAAAGCCTTGTATCCCTTCTTACATCCCTTTCCAAGTCATTTTGAAGGCTTTTGATAAGAATGTGCATCACAATATAGTAGATGAAGGTTCTTCTATTAACATTTTAACATCAACCACTTGGAAAGCTTTGGTTTTCCCCTCATCTTGTGTCTGTTACCCAGAGTCTATTAGATTTTAACATAAGAGCCAATGAATCTTTAGGGATCCTTCCTCAACTGCCTATTACTTTGGAAGGAAAATTTATTTCTATTGATGTTATGGTAGTCCGAGTCCCCTTGGATTTCAATTTTCTCCTTGGGCGAGACTATGTATATTCCATGAAATTTTTCATTTCTACACTCTTTTGAGCAATGTATTTCCCTCACGGTGAAAATGTTGTGACTATTGACCAATTTTCATTTGGTTGTCTTGATTTGAATTCCAACCACTTGATTTCCCTAGATGTTCCATATATGCAAGTGGTATTCACCCCACCTAGGTTAATTATGTGGCAACATGTCCCATGCCTTCACTTGCCAATGAAAAAGATCCTCTCACTATATGCTCGATTTCTTTTGACTTAGATCTGGTAATTGACATTGTGAACCCTTCAATGGGGACATTTGATCCTAAGCTTCCTACCCTTATTGATTCCCTTGGTATCTATTCCTTCCAAAGAATTGATCTTCCCTCTGATGAAGACCTCTTAGAAGCCATGTTCGAGGTCTATCCCTTGGCATGCATCCCATCTAGAGCTTTGTCCTCTTGGAAGCCACGATCAAGGTCACATGAGCATAGTTCCTTTCCTATTTCAAGCTCGTTAAAAATTTAAACAAATAATTATCATCATATTTCTTTTCCAGTGTCAAGCTTGTTAAAAAATGAAATATATCATTATGATCATGGTTCCTTTTCTTGTGTCAACCTCATTAAAAAATGAAACAAGGTTCCATGAGCATAGTTCCTTTCCTAAGTCAATCTCATTAAAAAATGACACAGGCCTCATGAGCATAGTTCTTTTCTTGTGTCAAGATCGTTAAAAAATGAAACAAGGTACATATGAGCATAGTTCCTTTCCTGTATCAAGCTCATTAAAAAATGAAATAGATCTCCCTCCATAAAGTTTGAGGGGCATGTGCCTCTATTGTTACGTTGGGGGCATAGTACCAACCTTCAAGCATATTTTTTCTTTGTTTCAAGCTTGTGTAAAAATGAAACCTACCTTCAAGCATAGTTTTATCTATTTTCAAGCTTGTGTAAAAATGAAATCTATCTCAAACACACTTTTATCTATGTTTCAAGCTTGTGTAAAAACCAAACCTATTTCGAGCTTAGTCTTTGTTTCTTCTTGTGCTCATAAAATACATGACTACCAAGTACACTTTTATCACTTTTTTGGGCTCATAAAAACTATACAAAAAAGGAACCCCTTGGAGTTCCCTTTAAGCTCTTTTTAGACTCCCTAAACATGAGAAGTTTGTTGAGTGAACTTGTTTCCTTTCACAGTCATTAAAAGGATTAGAAAGTATGTCTATTTAGTATAATTTGAACCCTTTTTCGAACTAAGTAGACTAATTACGAAAAAGGTATACTCTAGTCAATCATGATTAGAAGAGTTCTCCTTTGTATTCTTTTATCTTTTTTTGACCCTAGGAGACCAAAATTACAAAAAAAACACCCTTGGAGTCTTCTTTATGTTCTTTTCAGACTCCCTAAATATGAAAAATCACTGAGCTTTACTTTCTTTGCGCTCATTAAAATTTTATGTTGAAACAACTTAACAAGTTATTTTTTATCCTTTTTTCGGACTCATTAAACAAAAAAGGCCATTATGGAGTTTCCTTTTCATTTCTTTTTCGAACTCTCTAAACATGAAAAATAAGTCTAGTTACCCCTTCATTAGACTCATAAAAAATAAAAAAAGTGGGACTAGTCCATCATTATGAGACCAAACTACTCCTTCATAGGGTTTGTTCAAAATACCAAAATGACTCATCTGAATGATGAGCTTATATGAGAAGCATATCTTATCCTCCTCAATATTGTGTAAAAATAAAGAGGTTCTTGCTAGTAATTATGGGGAGGAATTGGGAAAGGAACGTTCATCTTTTTTATTTGAAAAGGTAGTATGTCACTCTTGAACACGACACTCCACTTTTTAGTGTTAAGGTTGGGAAATCCATTTGCCTCTCATTTTATCATAACTCAGTGAAAGTATTCATATTGGTCTTTGGTCCTATTTTGAGTCAAATCTTTCCAAGTCAATTTTCATTTCATCAATATGTTCAAGAGAAATTCAACCTCCATTGAAATAAATTTACAGTATTTTAAGCCTTCTATCATGCTCAACAACCTTGATTCAATCTTGAATCACTCCTAGTCTATTCTTAAATACTTGATATTTTTTTCATGTCATATGCCCTCTTGTGATGGATCACTTCCTATCAATTGTAGCTCATTATCTAGGAAGTTGATCTAGAATATTTTAGTACCTTGGAACTTGCATGCCTTAATAGCAAGTCTCCTCATTTTTTATGACAAGTTAACATCATTAGCCTTTGATCAAATGATTCTATGAGTGTTTGACTTTAGATCATTTATTCACACTTATGGAATGTATTAGAGTACCTTGACATCCATTGTTATTATTGGTGATTTCTCTCACATCTATTAACAATCCTCATCATTGGTCGGTAATCAGATGGTTTGAACCATGTTTGAATTCAAGACATTTATTCACATGGTCAGATTCACACTATGGATTGGTAGACATGAAGACCATGGATCTTGTCTATTACATTCATGTTGTGTGGAGTTTGAACTATTCGTGATTGTAAAATTGATCCATAATGATTACATCCATACAGAGTCTTTTATTGACATGGATCTTTGTACACTTCCATACTTATTATTTGAGATACTTGTACTATGAGTATGGAAATGCCTACCTCAATTATGATCATTTGATGATATTATACTATAATTGCTTGATTATTGATTTGCAAGCCCCCAACCGATTATTCCTTGATTCCAACCTTTTCATGATAAAGCACTTCACTCATTCATTTATACCTTTCCTGACTTTATAATTGAGGGACCAATCTGAGTTTGTACTTTAGGGGGAAATTTGTTACACATCAATTTGTCATATATATGGATTTCGCAAATGATGTGAAATCCATATATATCCATATCCAATGAAATTTTGTCATGAATACCCATGAAAGACAAAAAAAGTACCTATTATCAAGTACAAGAATATTGAGTTGAATACCTTTAAAAACTCTAATTTTGGAGAGCATTGATGGTGCAAAGATCAAAACCTACAATGGTAGCACCTTATATAATTAATGACTTGTGATGCCATCGTATTTCTTACAAAGGCAAAAATAAAAATATAAAATGGTAAATATGCTCCCATTTCTAGAATACTCAATGAGGTATCTATCTAAAGCAATAGAGATTGGGCTCAAGCTCCTCCTATCCTCGACCTCCTTCATACCATAGTGGTTCCATCCTGCTCAATATGGATCTAATTTATCCCTTTATGGGTCTCTCAACTTCCACTCTTTCCCTATAAGTGTAATGCACTCAAATATAAAGGGGTTTCCATTTTTTACTTTTGAATTATACTTACATGATGTCCAAGTTTACATTGGAGCTCTTTTGATTGCAAGGATTTGGATTGAGGATCATTGGAAGGAGAATTTCAACATCAAGGTCTAGTTATATTTCTCCTTTTCTTCATTATTAATACAAATATATGTTTCTTTCCCATATACATTTGTCATGATGTTTGTTGTAAGATTATTTTATCACTTACGTAGTTTATGATTATATCATTGGTGTATTATATACTTTGATCACTTTTTGGTTTTTGTCTTTGCAATTCTCTTCTTGGAGCATTGAGGATGAGACTAAATCTACAAAGGACTACAACAAGGTTCATCATCAAGTGTTTCAGTAAAATGTATGAGTTATACACCCTATTTATATCTATGATTTAATCATAAATTAGGGAATGTTTTCATGTGTTTTTTATTTGTTTATAGACTTGGTTTCTGAGTCTAGGGAGATCTATCATGTCCACACAACAATATTTGTCCATGAAACGGTTCTTTCTTTTATCTCTTGTCTCATTTATTTTATTGATTAAGTGTTATTATGTATAAGAGGTTATGTTAGTAAATTTCTGTGGTTTTTTGCATTGTATCATGATTATTTTATATTCTCAATATTCTAACATGATATCTAAGTTGGTTACTATTTTCTACCACCTTCAATAATTTTTACATAACATTTTCTTCAATTATTTTCCGCACTTATTATTTTTTAGATATGCCATTAAATTTGGTAGCCATTAAGGATTCTCTTTAGATCTAGGAATCGTTTCTAAAATATTGCATTATTTTAAAATTATAGCTTCAAAATTCTCTCTGGAACAATGAAATTATCTAAGATTGACAATTGGTTTGTTAAATTTGGTTTTGGTTTGTTTGTTTTTTTAATTAATTTACTTAACCTAGATTTAGTTTAAAAAAAAAAGTATTTTAAACACATTTTCAATTTGGTATTTATCAAACCTAAACTTTTTAACCAAACATAATTATTCTTCCAAGGGTAATATATTTCTTGTACGGGTTCATTTTCATTGAAATTTGTTTCACCATTTGCAGTTTTCCAAGCTCTATTTGCTCGACCCTTCTCTCAACATTTCTATGCACTGTAAGGAACTGGTATAAACAGGATTGCTACATAGTGCTCAGGTTTTTCTAAATTTGTGCTAGTTTGTCAAGTTGTTTGGTTTCAAATGATTTTTTGTTATAGATTTCAGTTTGATATCTCCAACTATCATTGTTATCTATCCTAAGAAGAAAGAACCATAGATTAATAGATTATGACAATTAAGCTCAAGGTTGTGTTCCATCATTTTCCTCTTTAGCTCATTGACTAAATGATCCACTCTACATCATCTACTAAATTTCTTGTGGCACGTTGTTCAGAAGGGTAGCTAGAAAAGCAAATCGAGACCCTAAGAATAACATGTTGTCCTGGATCAATTATTTACCATTCTACACAGGAGGGTCTGATTCAATAATGACATTCATCAAGTACACAATGTACAAAATTAACCCCGAGAAGCCTCAAATAGACAAAATCACTCATGATCAGACAAGGTATTTCACCACTCATGCTCGGTAGCCTCTGGATGAACCATGTCATATTACATAAGGGATTTGTCTACATCTGAATTCATTCATTTTGTGTCCAACCACTAGTGTCTTAGATTATCTTACAAGGGTTAATCTACTTACACCAAACCCACGGAAATATGTGATAACACAATAGTCGATTGCCTTTTTTTGTGATCGCTCAACCCCCTTCATGTGTCATGTTGATTTATTGTATCAATTTGTAGTGATTCAAGTTTTTTGTATTTGTTGTGAAAAATAATGATATATGCTAGTTCATTATATTGTTTTTCATCCATATTGATTCTTTCAAAGTGGAAAAATTTGGAGGAATCAACACACAAAACCATTTTGTACTGATGGATCTCAATTTGGTGAACTGGGTTCTAAAACCTTCCAGAAACATTTTGAGGAATTAAATGACATTTTTTGGAGTTTAAAGTTGTATTTCTTAACTATTTCTCGCCCTATCATTATTACACACTAATATACCTTTCCAACAATATAAAAAATACCTCAAATAGAATCCATATGCAAAAATTATGCCAACCATAAGTTAACCTTCCTATTTTAACCACCATGATTGGATAGGATGCCATGTCAACCCTCATTATCCATGCAAAAAAGGCTAGCCACATGATTATGATGAAGAATATTCTAGAAGTTTCAATAGTGTAACTCTAGTTAAGAGTTGAAGGAATCAAACTTAACCACTAATAGGTTATCGAGCTAATTGAGCCACTAAAAGGAAGAGGGATTTCATTCTATTCCATTTTATTAAATTGCATTTTGTTCCATAAATGAGTATAATAGAATATAGTGGATAACAAAAAATAGAAAATAAAGATAATTTGCGTATTATAGCATTACATGGGGCACAAGTTCACCCCTTTGTACTTGCATCCATTTCCATTCAGATTAGGAGAGAACAAAGAAACTTCACCTTCCAACTAGGTTTTCTACCTTAAGAGTTTTCCATCTCATATATTGTGTTTGTTGTGGTGTGTGAGTTTTATTTTGATGTTCTCTATTTTTCATATTTTATAGATTCCATGCATAAGAATAACACAATAATTAACGAATCCATAAATCTATTGAAAAAATAACCCTCATGGTGTAGATTTAGATTTTCAAATACACTTTAATAGATTTGTTGTGACAAATTGTCTAGTGGAATATCCATGAAAAATTACGAATCATATTGGTATCAGAGTAGGTTTCTTTGGGTATTTTGTCGGATTTTTCATGGGATCAAAGTTGATGTAAGCCGCAAAATTCATAAAAGTAGGTCATGGATGATGAATCTACTAATAACCCTTGATATCAAGGAGAGGAGAGGTTCTCGAAGCTAGACGAATAGGTCACAGATATTATCACTAACATGAATCTCCTTATGGAGACTATGAAAAATAAATAATCGATAAATTAATAATTAATTAATTAAATAAAATAAAATAAAATAAATAATGAGTTGGAGAAGATGGAAGTTCCAACTTATATATTAGATTAGAGGGGAAATTAGGGGATAGATAATAACCAAAGAGGGAGTCATAGAAAGAACCGAAAAGTAAAAACTCAGTTTCAGTGACATGAACCATTCACATTCCTTATTCATGATGTAAGTGAGAGTTGACATCAAGCCATATCAAGGTGATATTAATGCTTTGAAGTTAAATTATTGGTCATACTAGATAGGATTATTTTAGTGTTCACCACAGAGGAATAACATTAAATTTCATTTAAAGCTATCAAATTAGAGGGTTATGCCCTAACATAGTGGGAAAGACATGCAAAATCCCTGAGAATGGAGGGAGATCCATTAGTGACTAAGGGGAAGGATTTTAAAACTAAAAACAAATTCACATTTCTACCCGATCACGTATGCATAGGACAAGTTTATTTGGAGAAATTACTTCAAGAAGAGATAGGGGCAGAGTGTATAGGAGTACAACAAAAAATTTAGGAAGATGGAAATAATGCTAGGTATCTCCCCAAAAAACCCAAACATATTCCTCAAGTATTTGGGAGGTCTACATAAACATTTTTAGGAGCAATTCATGATTTTAAAACCAAAATAGTTGATAAGGCTTGTGTACAAGCACTATATCTGGAGAATGTAGGCCAAAAGAAAGGGAAATCAAGTACATCAAAACAAAAGGAGCACACAAAATCTTCCAAGGAGGGGAAGAAAAAGTGAAAATGGGGAAAATGCAAAAGGATAATAGCCATAGTACACTACTGAAAATATTCTATCAACCATTGTAACATTGACAGTCATATAGAGGAGAAGTGTTGGAAGTTGCATCGAGAGCTCAACTAAAAGAATAGAAAGAAATATGCTCAAAAGAAAAATCTCATGGCCACTAATTCCATAAACCAAGCCTAAAAGAAACTTGGATGTGGATGAGAAGATTTATGTACATCGGGGCATAATGGGGTGAATTTGAATAACCTTCAAAAATAGGAATAGAAGTAAATTATTAGACTCTTCTATATAAAGATACAAGTCAAGAAGATGAAAAATGATAATGCTCTATTGAACTCAATATCATAACCAAATCTCATAGCAAAAAATATAATCAAGAAAATGGCACTAGAGACTCATGATCACCCTAACCCATATCCATTAGGACGGGTCAATAAAAAGGAAGAGGTAAAGGTAAGCAATCAATGCAAAATCAATTTTTCTATTAGAGTTTTTTTAATTGATGAAATAGATTTGGATGTAATCCCACTTCATGTATGTGGAGTTGTATTTGGGAGTCCCTATATGTACATGTAGGATGTGATATTCATGCAAATATCCAATAAGAACTACATTATCAAGGACAAAAAATAATTCATCATCAATATGCAAAGCACAAGTTAAATATCTCATTAGAAACACACAAAGAGCCTAGAGAAATACCACCCAAGAGGTAAGTCGAGCATGAGATCCAACTATTGTTGATATCTCCATTGAAAAACATTAGGCTATATAGGCAATCCATTATAGAGGCAAAATAGGTCAAGAAGCAATTGCAATAGCTACTTGAATAGGGTATCGTTCAACCAAGTACCTCACCATGTGGATCACCCATAATCGTTATACAAAACAAGGATGTGGCATGGAAAATGTGTATTGATTATAGGGTTTTAAACAAAATTTCATTCTAGAATTGGTACTCATTACCCAATAAATATGATTTGTTAAATAAATTACAAAAAAACAAATATTTCATTAAGATGGACTCAAAGTTAGGATATCACTAGGTTCAGTTCAGAGAAGAAGATACCTGGAAGATTTCCTTCAAAAATAGACAAGGTTTGTGTGAATGGTTGATTGTGCCTTTTGGCCTATGCAATACACCAACTATAGTCATGAGGTTAATAAATCATAAACAACTCAATTTTATAGATTCATTTGTTACTATTTATTTGGTTGATATACTAGTATATGATGCTACCTTGGAGGAGCGCATCTCACATTTCATGCAGGTGCTAAAGGAACTAAATAAGCACAAGTTATTGGAAAATATCAAGAAGTGTGAGTTTACACAACAATCTTTAGTGTATTTATCATATTTTATTGGTGGAGGAATGCTGAAAAATAGATCCTGTCAAGATGGAGGCCATAATGAAGTGGTTGATGCTTAGTAATGTTTCTAAGGTTAGGAATTTCATTGGTGTAACACGCTACCTGAGAAAATTCATAGCCTTTTTTTCAACAATAGCAACACCACTACACGCATAACAAGTGGAAAGTATCTTCAATGGAGAAATGATTAACAAAAGGCCTTTGAGTAGTTAAATAAGAAAATCAATCAAGCATCAGTCATGTTGTTACTGAACTTGCAACAACCCTTTGAATTGGAAATAGATCTGAGTGGAATTGCTATGGGAGCAATATTGATATAGGTAGGCTTCTATGCTATGATTATGAAGTAATTCATGGGATAGTTCTAAAATACCCTACCTATAACAAGGAGCTCTATGGCTTAGTTGAAACACTAACTCATGGGAAAGGATACAATAATCCGCACAAATTACCATAGACCATAGTAATTGTAGGAACATAGTAAAATATAACTAACTAGGTATTACAAGTGGATGGGGTTTCTATAGCTATTTCATTAAGTTATAAATTACAAGAAAGGCATCACAAAAAAGTTGATTGACATACTTTCAAGGCCACCCACATCAAGGATCAAGATTTGGGAAATCTTGTACACATGGAACCTTTCACCCACGCTGCATAGAAATAGACATATACAAAGGATGGGGACTTCAAGGAGGTGTTTTTGGTAATTCAAAGCAAGAGTCATTTGCGTGATGGTGATAGCATAGTTGAGTACCATATCCATAATGGGTTACTCTACAAGTTAGATAAGTTATATGTTCCTAAAGGTGAGCAACTACAACAAATTAAAAAGGCTCACACCTATAAGGTGGAAATGAATTTTGGTGTAGGGAAGGAAATATCCAACTTGCATAGGTATATATACTACCCCAAGATGCAAGAAGAGGTAAGTAGGTTCATAAAATGAGACATGCTTCGTTGTCTCAGCAAGCCTAGTGATGGGTCTCTAAATTAGACATAAATTAAGGCCCATGTAACCATCCTTCAGCAAATTAAATCTCTCTTTTTGCATTAGATGACATATTTTTAACTTTAATATGTTCATTAAGAAGGTTAATAGATAATTGTATACCTAATATTATTTATTTTTGTAGAATATTGTGATAATATTGGGCAGATTGTGAATATTTGGAGGAGGAGATAATCTAGGGACTTGTTCTCTACTACAGGAGGCTCAAGATTGAATACTAAATGAACAAAATATCCTAAAATTATTGACAAATTCTGGAGCTCCAGCGATTGAGAAAATCTAGGAATGTGTTCCTTGTCATTTAATGCAGATTCCTAGTGTTGGGAACCAAAATTTACTATTTGAGGGATTTTGGAGGGGAAAGATTCCTCATTTCAAGGAGAATGCTTCCTCATAATTTTGTATAAGTACCAATTCGAATTTTCCTCTAGAGGCAGGTATTTCTTAGTCTTCTTGTGGAGAAAACTTATATTTTTGTAGCTCCACTTTCCTTTCTAGTAGGGATGTACTTTGATTGATTCAAATAATGAAGTTTGGTTCCATTTTTAGCTTCTAAAGCTTGGTATATTTCATATAACTCTGAGTATCCTTGGGCTTGGCCATCCCAGGAGCCTTGGGCCCATTTTGTATAATTTCATTTTCTTCTTTTTCACTTCTTATTCACATGCATCACTTATTTTTGTTTTTCCTATTTCTGCATTTAGTATTAATGATTCTTTTGTTGTAGGATTGGGTATATGATTGTTATTTTTCAGGTTATTTACAGAGTCATAAGTAGATTTCATCCTTATAAAAACTTTGAAAATTCATCTTCATCATGGAGCTACTTGGATTCGTTTATTAGTTCACAAATCTACAATTTCTGGAAGTCCCTTGTAGCAAAATAGTAGTGATTTTTTGCTATCTTTTAGAACGTGTTAATGAGCTTCATTTGAGTTCACTCCAATTTTATTAGGTCATAGAAAAATCTAAGTTAATAGAAAAATTCACCCCATTTCATTTTCACTTGATTAGGCTAGGAATTTCATAGGTTAACTATCTCACTAGTTCTTGAATTTCCAGTTTTTAGAGTAGTAATTTTCTGCTATTTTTAGCATGTGTTGACAAGGGTATTTTGGAGGGATTCAGCTTGAATGGAGACCTAATACATCCTACTTAATTAAAAAAAAAAATCATACCATTTTAATTTCATTTACTTGGGAATTTAGCAAGATTCTCGCTCTATAGCATTACAGACCTCTTGTAGCAATCACTTGTAGAAAACCTGTAACATCACTTTCCTTTACCAATTTTGATCCCCACTACAAATTCGACTTAGTATAGATGAATAATAACCCCTAGGATATAAATCCATGATTATGGAGACATAAGGACCAATATAGACCCATCCTTCCTCCACTGCAAGCACAAAACAACAAATATAGTTAGGAAGCAAACTTCACATTTGAAACTCTTCAATGCAAGTGAAGTAGACTTAGTTTCTGAATTTCTTAGTAATGTGTTGTAGATTAACTTTCTTCTTTCCATACAACCTGAAATTAGATTAATGATTTCCATTTTGCAAGTAGAATAATTGATTTTATTTTCTGCAATTAGAGTATCATGGTTTATTTCTACAACTAGTTTAGATTATATTTTTCACTTCATTAGATCAACCAAAGAATGACACATTGCATGTCACACATATAGTACTGAAACCTCTTAAGTTTGTATGAACCCCGGGTTGATAATGTAGGTCGGTAGCCTTAGGAGTTGCATCATTGTTGTTGCTATACTAAGGCTCACCACTTATTGGTGTCGTTTTTAAGGAGGTGTCAAACTATGCATTGTTTTCTACCATAGTTGATTCATTTATTTTACTTTTTGCACGAAAAAAATTTTCATTAGGAATATTTCATTTCAAAAACAGAAAACTACATTGCATTAGTATTCTTATTCAAAAAAAACAATTAAAAATACTTCTCCAACACCACCACCCCCCATTTGATCACATGGTGCAATAAGAGCCACATCACCATCCACTTTTGCAGGTGGAGATGATAACTATGAAGAAGATCCTCTTGGATTTACCATTCAAGATATTGATGTCATTGTTCATATGAAGAACATCCATCCATCTTTCCTTCCCAACTTCCATGGTATGAGGTCAAAGGATCCGAAAACTTTTCTCTTTGAATTTGAAATCCTTTCTAGATCTTATGGTTACTTACTAAACACTCAAAAGTTGAGATTGTTTCTGGCAACATTGAAGGATAGAGCTCTTAAATGGTTCATGGGTTTAGGGACTAATTAAATAAGATAATTGAATGATATGCAAAAGATATTTCTAGAAAAATATAAAGATCGTGATCTTAAAGAATAAATCTTTGGAATGAATCAAAAAGAAGATGAGAGCCTTGAGGATCTAATAAAGAGGTTCACGTATAATGTTAAGAGGGAAAAATTACATCATTTAGGATCTGACACACTAAAAACCCTGTTACCTAGAACAATTAGGGATGAGTGGATTGATCTCCTTGATCTCATGAGTAGAGGTGATGTATACCAATTATCATTTGAATAAATTTGTGAAACATGCAAACACATATCAAGAGGAAGGGCAAGAGTAACTAAATCAACTTCAAGATCGGTAAACCAAGCTAAACTTGGAAATTTGTTTGATGACTTTAAAACAAAAATTCTTAGCAATCTAAGTGAACAAGTAGAAATGTTAAGAATGCAAGATGGGGAAAAAGAAGATGTTGATATTTGTGTTGTCCATGTAGAATCACATGCTATTAAATATTTCCCATCATTAACAAGGTTGAAGGAAGCTTACCAAGAGGATAATGGAGCAAGTCAATCGCCAAAGCAGTTATGTTATGTAGCTCCAAGAAGACTATGGGAGCCTAGTCAACCTAGTATGATGCAAGAGCCTAATTCATAATTTAAATATTATGCACATCCATCTCAAAGTAATTGGAACACACCCTTTCCTTGGCAAGGCTTGGCCATCTCAACCCCAAAACCAATATTGGCAATAAGGTTGGAAAGCAACTTATGGGAGAAATCCACATTATCCTCAATATTTTCCATAATATCCTCCATAGAAAACTCCATGTTATCCCTACCATACACCTCCACCACAACCACAATGTCAAAAACATCCATCTCAAAGATCCACTCCCACTTAACTACCTATACCACCATTTCCAAACCCACACATGGAAGTAGATAAGCCCACTTACAATGCTAAGGTAAAACACATTTTAATATCTCCTCTTGATCTAAATGGTATTCATCTTAGCTCAGGAAGAGTATTGAAAAAAATACATTCTCTTGATGTCATTGAAAAAGAAGATTCAAATGAGAAGGCCAAAGAATCATGGGCTACACTTCATGAAGAGAATACATTAGAGTCATAGATTGAGAAATTTCCCTTATGTTTACCATCACATCCTCCAAGTGTTTAACAGAATAATCAACAAAATAAGGAAGATTTGAAATTCATGATAGAAGAGGACTTAGAAAGAGATCCAAATGTGCAAATGGGCCAGGGGGATCACAACTATATTGAAATATGGTTCTAGACAATCATTAAGTTGCAGCAACACACTCTTCTTCAACAATTCTTGATTTTATCTCAATCGAAGTATTTGGTCTCTCATATTCAGGTACATGTCAAAGAATATCTTCTGAGTCTACACATGATTTTATCTGTCATATTGATATGCACATGGATCCATTGGAAGTATTCCTATACTTGAAAAAAATTATTTTTTTCAAGTAGAGTAGGATAGAAAAGAACAAAAAATAAAATTGAAAAGAGGAAAAAATAAAATCTCAGGTGAAAACCTCCTTTGAGATGCCTAATATTGGCTTATTGATTGAAAACCTCCATGAGATGGTCAATGGGTTGGAAAAGGAGAAAAAGAAAATATCCTAGGTGAAAACCTCTTTTGAGGCGCCCAGGTAGACCTACTAGTTGAAAACCTCATTGAGGCAGCCAGTAGGCCTAATAGAAAAAAAAAATGAAAAAATGAAAAAAAATGTTTTCTACATGTATCTCTCTTTGATGAATGTAGGTGCTCTCCAACCTTTGCAAGAAAAAAAAACAGGTTAGCACCAAAATAAAAGGTTGGTCAAAAATCTAGTCAAAGGAAGTCAAGCTTGGGCTTTCTCCTGCTTTGCTCAAATGCTCCAGCAAGACCAAGGCCATGTCAATCCATCACCCTCATCCACCCATCATTCCCAAGTATTTCTAATGCATCACTATCCTAAAATGCTACAGGAGGCCAAAATACACAAAGAAGAAATTTTGTTTATCATATCTTGAAAACCATGCATCCATTGGTTGATATGTTTCATGGGGAGATGCATATAGATTATGGTAACATGATCAAGCAATTTCAGCAAATTATAGTGCACACTTTTCGAGAAATTGGCCTCCATCACCTACAACCAATTTTATTTTTTTATTAATATTCGAGAATTCATTATGGGGAGGTGCCTAAGGATGATGGAAACATGCTCAAAAAATTTCAGGTCTATCTAGTCTACCATTTGAGAGATATGGATAAAACAATTTTGTTATAGGAGATTGTCCTAAAATTCTACAGGAGTAGCCTAAAATGCTACAGGAGTAGCCCGAAATGCTATAGGAGGAAGATCTGATTGGAGGAAGGGATCAAAAGGTCATGTCTTATTTAGGGAAGGTTGATATAGGTCCTCTAACACAACTTTAATCACTCGTCTACTCCATCTAGTCAAGCTTCATCTTCAAATTCTACTTTGCCTTACATGAAAAAAATCAAAAAAATTCTTTGTCGTCAACTTTTCCACCACCTACACCACCTCTTAATAATTTTAACCTTGTCCTTATACATACTATGACTTTCCATCAATACCACATGCAGTAATGAGGTCTCAAAGATGAATTAAATCACTGCTATATGAAGAGGATTTCTCCTATAGCATCCTATATAGTTACAACACAATTTTTTCCACCCATAGAGAAGAAGATCCATCCACCTTGAGCATCATGAATCCATTTCTAAAGTTGAGAAGGGACACATCCTCCTTAGGAAGTAGTCCATCCACTCCACTAGCAACAGATGAGACACTAGGAAGAAACCTCCACACACAACAATTTTATCATTCAAAAGATCATCAAGCTAAGAAGACCTATGTAGAATCAAACAAAGGAAACCAACACCTTCAATGTCATCATATTATGAAGTCCATCTCTAGCATGCAAGCATATCTAGCAATTCGACATCACAAGTAGGTACAGGTATGCAATATTCTTCACATCTTCTCTTGAGTGTGTTATGGTTAGAAATTTGTTGTCAATGCATAAGAGATGAGATTTTATAAACTAAGGATGGGTCAACAATCTCGGTCACCCTCAACCAGTTAAGTAGAATCCTCCCTCCTCACTTTCCATACAATTTCATAGTACATGCATCATGTAGCAAAAACTTGAAGAGGTAAATTTCTTTGGAAATATTGTTTTCTTATATAAGAAGAGCAAGGAAAGAGCAGAGGAAGTCTTTCACTGAGATCAGGGATATCATTATTATCTTTCCTTGACTAAACATAAACCACCTTATACTATTCAAATAAAAATCTTAGAAATTCCTTTCAAATCATTTAAGGAAACAACAATAGGAGCCATGGAGGGGAGGTTTCAACCAAAGGGGAAGCAAATTTTGACACCCATGAGAAGGCCAACTACTAGATCATCCCCAGCTAAGCAGCTCAATGCACAAGCTGCCATGCTATAAGAGAAAACATGGCTGCTATAGGAGAAACAAGTCTGCTACAGGAGAAACAAATTTGCTACAAGAGAAAATAGTGTGCTACAGGAAAGTCGAGAGAGTTGCTAAAAGCCTGATTTTGAGCAAATTTACCCTAGATTTGAAGAGGTACATCTAAGAGAAGGGTAAGTACACATTTTTATCTGCCATTTGTGGACAAGAAACCTGCAAAACCTCTCATTCCTTCAACCAAAATTCCGCTAGCAATTTGAGAATAAAAAAAATGAATGGTAATGTTTCCTTTGAGTTAAGAAAGTTAACAAAGAAATGGAATTGTTTTTTAGTTGAGTATGAAGTTTTCCTTCCTCTAACCATTATGAATAAAATTGTTGTTTTACCCCTGTAGCAGATTGAGAGTATTAGTTTGCCAAACTTTGGAAAATCATAGTGATAATCATGGGGGCTAGTTTCAATTAAAGAGAGTCCACAAACTCATCAAGGATGATAATTATGAAATATGTTGTGGAGAATTTTCAAAAACTTGTATCATGGGAAACAATTGTGGACATTAGCAGGGATACTTTTCTTAAGACACAAGCACAAGCCTAATTAGAACTTGGAGAAAAGGATGGATCTATAGAAGGAGCTGGAGAAGAATATGAAGACAATGGAGCAAGAGAAAATGTTCCAAAATTCCTTATGAGGTAACTTGGGAAGTTAAGGAGGCCACCAGGGCCATGCATGAGGCACAATTAGGTCACTAAGTTTCTCAAAGGATGAGAAACACTTTCAGCAGGGGGGATATGATAGGTCTCCAAATTAGACATAAATTAAGGCCAATTTGACCATTCTTCAGCACATGAAACTCTATTTCTGCATTAGACAAAATATTTATAACTTTAATATGTTCATTAGGAAGGTTTATAGATAATTACATATTTGTGCCCAATATTATTTATTTTTGTAGAATATTGTGGGAATATTGGGAAGATTATGAAGATTTGGAGGAGGAGATAATCTATGGATTTGATCCCTACTACAAAAGGATAAATATTGAATAATAAATTAACAAAATATCATGAAATTGTTGACAAATTCTGCAACTCCAGTGATTGAGAAAATCTAGGAATGTGTTCCTTGTCATTTAATGCAGATTCCTAGTGTCGGGGACCAAATCCAATATTTGAGGGACTTTAGAGGGGAAAGATTCTTCCTTTCAAGGAGAATTCTTCCTCATAAATTTTTATAAGTACCAATTGGAATTTGCCTCTAGAGGCAAGTATTTCTTAGTCTTCTTGTGGAGAAAACTTGTATTTTTGCAGCTCCGCTTTCATTTTTAGTAGGGATGTACTTGGATTGATTCAAATAATGCAGTTTGGTGCAATTTTTTGCTTCTAAAGCTTAGTATCATTCATAGGACTTTGATTATACTTGGGCTTGGCCATACCAAGAGCCTCAAATCCCTTTTGTATAATTTATTTTTCATTTTTTCTCTTCTTATTCACATGC
The DNA here is from genome assembly GCA_000404065.3 of Pinus taeda. NCBI lineage: Eukaryota > Viridiplantae > Streptophyta > Pinopsida > Pinales > Pinaceae > Pinus > Pinus taeda. Next base: position 45,497 of record APFE031126706.1, read on the forward strand.
ATCTCTCAATTTTGTTTTTCCTTTTTTTGCATTTAGCATTAATGCTTTTTTTTCTGTAGGATTGGGTTAAATGATTGAAGTAAGTTATTTTTCATTTTATTTATAGATTCACAAGAATGATTCATCCTTATAAAAACTTTTGAAAAATCATCTTCATCATTGAGCTACTTAGATTGGTCTACTAGTTCACAAATCTAGAATTTTTGGAAGCCCTTGTAGCAAAATAGTAGTAATTTTATGCTATTTTTTAGAACATGTTAATGAGCTTAATTTGAGTTGATTCCAATTGTATTATGTCATAAAAAAATTCAAGTAAATAAAAACAATTACCCCATTTCATTTTCACTTGATTGGGCTATGCATTTCACATGTTTACTAGCTCATTAGTTCTTGAATTTCTAGTTTTTAAAGTAGTAATTTTCTGTTATTTTTTAGCACGTGTTAACAGGGGTATTTTGGAGTGATTCCACTTGGAATGGAGAAATAAGACATCCTAATTATTAAAAAAAAAAAAACCACCCCATTTTAATTTAATTTACTTGGGAATTTAGCAAGATTCTCACTCATGTAGCATTACAAGCATCTTGTAGCAACCGTCTATATCAAACATGTAACATCACTTTCCTTCACCAGTTTTGAACCCCACTATAACTTCAACTTAGTATAGATGAATAATGACCCCTAGGCTCTAAATCCATTATTAGGGAGACCTGAGGACAATTCTAGACCCCTCCTTCCTCCACTGCAAGCACAAAACAACAAATATAGTTAGGAAACAATTTTTACATTTGAAACTCTTCAATGCAAGTGAAGTAGACTTAGTTTCTAAGTTTCCAGGTAATGTGTTGTAGATTAACTTTCTTCTTTCTAGGAAAATTTAAATTAGATTAATGATTTCAATTTTACAAGTATAATAATTGATTTTATTTGTTTGCAATTCAAGTATCATGGTTTATTTTTGCAACTAGTTTAGGTTAGATTTTTCACTTCATTAGATAAACAGAAGAATGAAACATTGCATGTTGCATATGCAATGCCAACACATCTTAACTTTGTACGAACCTTGGGTTGATAATTTAAGTTGGTAGACTTGGGAGTTGCAACATTCTTATTGTAATACTGGGGCTCATCACCTAGTAACAAAAAAATGGTCCATATCATCCCTTGCCTATATCCACTCATTCTTGGGAAATCATTTCCATGGTATTTGTGCGACGTTTACCAATAACCAAGAAGGGACATGACTACTTGTTCATGGTAGTTGACAGTTTCAATAAGATGTTTATTCTAATGCCCTATAAAAGGACCTTCATCGGGCAATAAGCAACGAAGTTTTTCTTTGGATATGTCTAGGTGAACTTTGGGATATGAAGAAGCATCAGACATGGACACACTATTTCTTAGTGCATTTTGGACTACATTGTGGGACAATATGGACACAAAGTTGAAGATCTCTACAACATTCCATCCACAAAAAAAAAAGCAAATAGAAGTAGTCAAAAATACTATCATGCAACTTTTGAGGGCTTAGAAGTAAAAGCATCTAAAGACTTAGGATGACAATTTGGTATATATAAAGCACTCTTATAACAACACATTCCACACTTCAACTAGTAAGTCCCGATTTCAACCTTTTTTTGGATATTTTCCACCTTCACCTTTGGATATTACATATGGATAGTAAGGAGTAGGATTTTATAATAGATGCCTTAAGGGAATAGAAATTTATTGAGAATATTAGGAAGATCCATTTAGAATTTGGAATTTATAGGAAAAATACAAGGGAATACATGATCAACATAAAACACACACTTCATTTTGAGTAGGAAACAAAGTATGGTTACAAGTTAACAAGGGGTGGTTATAAGGTCATGGTAAGAAAATCAGGGCTCTGTGATATGGTCCCATTGAGATACTAAAAAATTTTGGAGAGAGAATGCCTATAGAAAAAATCTAACCCCATACATGTAAATTTATTATATGGTGGATGTAGAAAATTTGAAATTCTATGAGCCTTCCATGTTGGATCAAGAAGAGCAATATGTCCTACCTTTTGCATAGGAATTGGAACTAGATGCTCAAGAAAATTTGACAATGGATACAAATCTGTAGAAGAGATCCAAAGCTACAAGAGAAAGGAAGATGACTTTTGGTAGATTGGTTTAAAAGGACAGCTTCCAAGCAATGTTAAATGGTACTGGAGGGAGAAGATAGAGGGAAAAAATCCTCACCTCATTTAGTAAAATATTTTAGGGGCCAAAAGCCTGATAAAATGAGGAGGTATGATCTAGATTGGATCATTATATTATTTTTCATCCATCTTGATACTTTTAGAGAGGATTGTATGATTGGAGGAATCATCCCATAGGACCATTTTTGCAAATGGGTCCCAATTTGGCGAATTGAGGTTTGAAACCTTATAGAAGTAGTTTGAAGCATTAAATGGTGTTTTTGGGGAGTAAAACTTTTTTGTTTAAGTATTGAACCCTTATCATTATACTACACTCAAAAAAATTTCCAACAAAACAAGAAATATCTCAAATAGAGTATGTATGCAAAAGTTATGCCACCTAGAAGTTGACCTTCCTATTTTGACCACATGATTTGAGAGAATTCCACACGAATCCCCATTATTTATGGAAAAAGGGTTATCCATGTGATCGTGATCAAGAAAAATCTAAAAGGATCAATATTGTAACTCCAGTTAAGAGTTGAAGCAGTCGAACTTAACCACTTGTAGGCTATCAGGCTATGATACAGCTAGGCCACTATGAGCAAACAGAGTTCCATTTTATTTGAGTGTACTTTGTTCCATAGATGAGCAGAGCATTTGAGAGTGGATAGATAGAGAAAAAACATATAGGTTTTGTATACTGTAATAGCCCATGGGCTATAGGTATCACTCATGTCTACTTACAACTATTTCCATTTATAGAAAGAGTGAGAAAAGCAGTGTCACATTCCAACTGAGTTTTCTCTCGTAAGGGTTTCTCAAATTATATTGTGTTCATTGTGGTTTTTGTTTTTTATTTAATTGTTCTATATTTTCCATATTCTATTTATTTCATGCATAAGCATGACATGATAATTAATAAATTAAGAAATATGATTAAAAAATTAGTCATCATCATTTAGATTTCAAATTTTCAAGTATATTTCAGTACATCTATTGTGACTTGTCAGTATAATTATATTGTGAAATTTATTGATCACTCACGCATGCACAACATAATTATATGGACAATTCACCACAATAGATTTACTAAAATATATTTTAAAATCTGAAATATACACTAAGAGAGCGTTGACGGGTTGAAATGTACCGCCAACAACTAGGGGCTCTCCCTCGTGTGAAGTCCCAATTATACCTCACACCGTTTGGGATAGGAGCCCCATCCGGTATGTCAGCCTGGCTGCCACCATGAATGTTTCTGCTCTTGGATGTCAAATGATAAGGTGTCAGAGTGAGGACAAGGGTGAAATGCCCAGACAGTGAAACAAAATCAGCCCAAGATTGAAAAACTACAAACAAAGATAAAAGCAGGTCTCAGCAAAAATAAAATGGGGTAGACCATGAGAGGGATTGGTGAGCCAAATCCCAATTAGATATATATGAATAAGAACATGCCAGAAGTTAATTGTAAACTAGTTAACAATAGATCATTGACATGGCAAGTAACAAGTAAACACAGATTCGAAATAAAAACATACATGAAACCACTATGAATCAGTCCATAACATAATGCATATATGATAGAACACATAAAAATATAGTGAAATATCAGACAACCAATACAACCACCATGAGTAAGCATGGGAATCAATGTCAAATAGAGAGAACATCTTATTAATTCTCCTACAACTTCAAGTACATAACTAGCAGTTGGTCAAAACCCAACAGTGGAACATGGGTTGCTCATATCATTTCCCACTATAAAACCCTAGCCTCATTACAGCTCCATCTACTAGATGCCAAGGGTTGAGTGCCTCTAGCTCTCAAGCATAAATCAGTTGTCTAATCCTAGCCTCAAATCAAGTGCTAAATTTCTCCCCTGGTAATGAGGCATGAGGGCACATTTATAGAGATGAGATGATTGTTCACCTTTCATGACCCTTGACCTCCCCTCATGACTGTTAAAATTATTCACTGCTTTTTCATGCTTATTGTTTAGTACATGTGGAATTCATCTCTTAACCATTGACATCATGATGAGAACATTCACACATTGATACAAGAGAGAGTGTGAGGAGAATAGACAAGTTTTTAGAAACTCTAGGGTTGGTTCTTGTTGCCAACACTGTTGTGAAACCATGAAGACCTACATGGATGGTTGAAATTCTTTCCATTGTGCACCTTTGGCATCCAATTATCACTTGCATTGTGTTCCTGACATTACCATTAGATTTTAGGAGATTGAGTGGATCATGTTTCCATACCGTCAAACCCTAATTTCTCCACATATGTCCATCCTTGTTCCCCTCCTTTCACCTACAAGAAAACAACGTGGACCACACACCCTTACAGACAAAAGAAATACCTTAAAACATAATGAATTGATTGACAAAGGAAAAAAAAAAAAATGGACCCCTGTATATTCATTTTCTGACACCGCATTATCAGAGAAGGCGGATTTTATAGTGTCTCCTTGCGCTTCTTTAATCAATGTTCTGTTCATGGGCCCAGCATGGAATGAGTGTTGAATGTAGATCAACTTCTTTGCAAAGCCAAGGGGCACATCAACTTCCTTAATCACTTCTCATTCCCAAAACTTGCAACAAGATACATACATCTCCCTTAGTGGCTCCATAAGGATTGAACCTACACAATCTGCATCGAACGGCTTCAAGACCTCCATATTAAGGCCCCAAACAAATGGGTCTTCTAAAGGAACCAAAGGATAAAACGAAGGATAATTGTTCTAACCATGCTCTAACATTGGAATCATTAATCATTTGGTTTCTAATCCACAACATCGATTACTCCCAAGGAGGTTGTTGGAAACCCTAATGAACTCGTTGCAAACACCATTGTACTATCAAGAGAATTTGAATGACTTGATGATTGAGGTTGCAGTGTCATGTTGTTGAGTGCTTTCTTGACACTACTCCTTCCTGTTACACAGTATTTTGTCACACCTCTTGTTCACTTCTTGTTCCATATCCAGAAGTGCCAAAATGTTGACAACTATGAAGTTATCCATCATGATACATAGACAAAACATCCCTGAAACACCAAAGGAAAATTTCCCTTAGTCAATTCTGAAGAAGGTTAGCTAAAACCCTAATTTTTAGGGAAAGAACTCTTTGCTTCACTGCCTACCCGTGTTGATGGAAAGGTGCATTGCTTTACCCTAGCGATGCCAGTGCATGTTTTGATATGAAAACCCACACTAAACCTCTTCTAGCATGTTTTCCCAAAATGGGGGAGAAGCTTCATATGTGGGAAACTTCAAGAACAGTGAGCTAGATCTTTATTTTTGTAGATATGGAAAACCTCTCCCATTTGGATCTCTTGATCTTATCATTATGGGCCTTCCCCTTGAAATGTGGAACTTCCTCCCTCTTTTATGGATCCCTAACTCCCTCTCCCTTCCAATAAATCAACTCCTTTCCATCCCTAAATGTTTGTTCATTGATTTCCTGCATTCCTATATTGAGATTATGCCGAAATGATGCCCATTCTAACTTGGAGAAGTAGTGTTTGAAGAGTCTTTTCTTGGACTTGGAAATCCACCAAAAGGAGGTCTCCAACATCAAGCCATGGGTTGTATGTTTCCTTTTTTAGCCCATTAATATATACATCTGATGTTCACTTTCCATAATTGCGTTAATGTTTATACTTTGAGCTTAATATTCCTTGATCTCTTAAGTATTTTATGTTTGATATATGCCATATATGCTCTTGTACCTTGTATTTCTCTTTGATCTTTCTTGCAGGTACTCGAATGTGAAGAACAAGTAAGGAGCGAGACTGGAAGAAAAGGAATCAAATTCATATCCAAAGGATTGAGAGATTAGCATCAGAGCGAGGTAGGTCACTCTCTCTTTGCATTTGTTAAACATAAGATAAGAAAGTGTATGTTAGTTTGTTTAGTTTGTTTCTAGACCCACTCATTGGGCTAGAGAGATCACCTATGTCCACAAGAGGGATTTTCCTTCACAACAAAATGGCGACTCCATTGGGGAAGCTATAGCCTCTTCAATCTCTTTTTCGATCTGATCTCTTGATCAGTTTTACTGACCATTGAGTTATCAATTAGTTTGATCATGTATAGGTTTGCACAGTCACTGATTACTACCTTAGAGTGTTGAGTGTGGAGTTTTTGTCCAAATCTTTTTTGTTTTTTGCCTCATTCCTCACCCAACACGAGTTTGGCCATTACAGTTGCATTGATCTTAGTGATTGGTGAACATTAGGGTTTCTTTGTCAAAATATGGTGTGTCTTAGCCCCTGAGGTCCTTTTTCTTGTCCATTGTGATTGGATTTATTGGTGTTTTGTTTTATTATCCAATTCTTGTCTCTTGAGATTTCAAGTGTTTGGAGTGAAATTGGATTTATTCTAGGGTTTTTAAGTCATTTGATTGTCACTTTCCGCTTGTAAGTGTCTCTAAGTTTGTAATTTGTTGATTGATTAGATCTAGTTATCTCTTAAAATTATTCAAAACGTTAATTTGCATTATTTTTGGCTTGTCTTTTACAAATTTGTTTTTTGATTGCATTAGGTCATATTGCACATGAAAGATCATCTTTTTTATTTATCGAACATAGATTATGTTGTTTGGTTCAAAAGCCAAAAAGAGTGCATAGTGAAAGACATTTTCATTTAAGTGCTTTTGGATTTGAGTTGGTGTTACTTTCATTAGTTCATTATTTGCATTAAAAGAATTTAAATAGAAATCTCATTTTTGTTTTAATTGAAGCTTTGATTGCGTTAGAGCATCCAAAAATTAAAGAGAACATCATTTCTATAAAGTGCATCTTAGTGAGGTAAACATCATTTTTCTTTCGATATATTGCACATAAGATAATGAAGATTGTTTTTGCCTTTGCATATTTCATTTGGAAAGAAAAGTTAGTGGAAGCATGTTCTTTGATGCATTCTCTTATTTGATGCATTAATTGATTGAATTCTCTTCCCTTGCTAGTTTTGCTTTCATTGAAATGAAAAGTTTCCTTTTCTCATATAGTTGCATTTTAGGATTCAGGTGACATCGTTTGAGCCATAAAAAATGAAACATAATTCGAGAAAAATGTTAAAATTTACTTATTTAACCTAAGGATCATTTGCAACTTAATGCAACCATTTATAGGTCTAGGCTAGAGACGTGTTTCAGCGTCTATAAACCTAGCAGTTGTCATTAACTACCTACATTGTATCCCAAGGGTGAAATCCCATTCTACGTACGGAATTATATAGGATCGTTATCCAATACTCTCTGGTATATTGGAGGTGCTCCACATATGGCAAGTATATGGGAATGCTCTCATCAAATGGTTATGCATTAGACAACGCTAATAGGAACTTATGCTTCTTGTACCGTCATGTATATATTGGGATACCCCACTAGGTTGGTTTCCTTTAGCCACATGTAACTGAGTTAGCCGCCTCGTAAACGTGATACACCGAACACAACATTCAGGGAGATTAGTTTTCATACGTTAAGTCCTTGGTTTTAGCTAAGGTGTATATAGCAGTTCATAGATACTTGGTAAACCCTCTTGCCCAGTACACCCTTTTTTATTTATTTCTTTTTTTTGAAGTTCTAAAATCTAACTTCCCACGATAACATGACTTACATATGCATTTATCCTTGGCCTCACATTTCCTTATTAATAGTAAATTTTAATTGTAAGCTCAAATAAACCACATCCTATTGTTTTTTAGAGAAGGTCATCGTGGTTGAACCATAGAATTCGCCATACATATCCCCTTCACCATATGACACTGAAGGGTCATCACAAGGAGTCCATCCTTATATTTCACAGTCATTTGAAGCCCAAGGTTTTGAACTTCGAATTATCTTGAGTATTCAACCCCTTGCTTCTTGTCCTCCCCCTCGAGAGTCATCATCTTCATAACCTGATCCAAAAACTCTTGAGGTTCCGCATAGGTATTTATTATTCCCTCTGAATCCGCTTTTGATACATTTTTCATATCTCCTTAATGCCCATATAGTATTTTTTGTCATCCCAGCATAACTTTGGAGCCTTCTCCTCAATCATCGTGGATCGCTCCTCACCAACTATCTCCACCTATGGCATCAGAAAGTGAGATTCCAACCTCTCCTCGAGATCCTTCTCCAGAAGTATCAGCCACTCATGCTCCTGGTGTTGGCGATGAATCTAAATATAGCTTTTCACCTTAATCCTTTTCAGATGTGATAATTATACCACCTCTACCTCCGCCTAAAACTAGTGAACCTTTGTTTCCACCAGGTTACACTTCTTTGGCTCAATTGGTTTCAGGAACTCCAAGTGTGTCTTCACTTTATCATAATCCCATTTGGTCATCAGGCATTATGCCTACTTCTAGTCCGTTTGTTTCAAGCGTGGCCTCTCAAATTCCTGTACAAACTACAGTTTCTTCAATTCCTATACAACTGACAGCTACGGTTGAGACGGTTAATGTCCCTATAGGTTCCTTAGGTCCTCCATTAAGTGGAAAATATATGCCACCACCTATCCCACTACATAGGGGGCAATAACCACCTCCTCCATATGTACCTATTGTTTTGGGTGGAAATTATTTGAGTGGATCTCAAACTCACGCTACTAGAGTTGGTCAAAATGCTAGCAATTTACCTTATCCTAGTGGATCATCTAGTCCATCTGGATCAAGACAAATCTCGTATCAATAGCCTCTTTTGATCCAAATACCCTACCAACAACCATACCCTCTGAATGGATCACAATACTTTAAAAACCCACGTTTTAATCAACAAGCATGAGCCAAATGAAGTCTAGTCCAAATCCCTCATTTGGGACATCTGGTCAATTTCAAACAGGAACCTATCAGTACCAACATGGAACCCAACAAATTCCACAAGGAAATTTCCAACAAAAACAGTGTCATGTACAACAAAGACCTTATGTGCAACAAGGTATTTATCAACATCCATCGCAGCAGCAAGGTTAGGCCTTGCAACAACAAAACCAACCCTTGTACCAACAAGGCCAACACTTACAACAACATGGTCAACCCCTACAACAATAGGGTCAACAATTTTACCACCCAGGTCAAGTGTTGCAACAACGACCTTATACTCCATACTATTCGCAAGATGTTTATCCACCTTATGCTTCTCAATGGCCTATGACGGGTCAATATCAACCTTACCCTGGTCAAACCCCACCTTTGTGGGGACAAAGTCCACCCTTGTATGGTTAGAATATCTCTTTGTGGGGGCAATATCAAACTCCTTATGGTCAAAATCCACTACTTTGGGGGCAGAACCCATACCAACAAGGTTGGTATTATAGACATTTTTGGGAACTTCAACCCCAATCATAAATTTCCATAAACTGAGGGCTCCTAAGTCCCTAAAAGTGTTTCTTCACTACCTAAAGGAACAAGGTCAACTGATTAC
>APFE031126717.1:0-10029 GCA_000404065.3 Pinus taeda
ATTCAATAGAGATTATCCTGATCATGTACTATTGCGGAAAACATACACAATACATAAGCTCCTCTACGTTGATCATCAAATATAGCAGCATCAATAACAATAAAACATCAAGAGCATTCACACATTAACACAGTATGTATCCCGGGGAAAGCATCTCGCTAAAAACCCCAACTATCTGTATTTTAATGATTGAGTCATGTAACATTACAAAGTACAATGCTTATCACAAGCAATCCAGTACCAGCTCCACCTGTTACACACAATACAGCTCAGATCTGAATCAATCACTGGCTCAAATCTCTTCGCTGCTTGCCTGCCTCCGCTGCTCAATACCTACAAAAGAACCTGTGATAATTCCAAGGCAGCCACGTATTTCCTTGGCTAAATCACGTGATAACAAGCTACAATGTGGGCAAACTCATTGGCATACTCAATCCCCTGATTTGTGCAAGATCTGGTGCACAACTATAGTCACAACTGATAGCAATCTGATTCTCTAACACCTGTCCCTGCTGAACTGAACATGCACTGACATGCAACTGAGTTAACTGATGTATTCATTAGTTGTATTATGAGTTAATAACTTGTGAATTAATTAATAACTAATTCACCCAACTCATCTCTAGTCTATTCGCCAGTTAGACTAAATACAACCAGTTTAACAAAGCTAAACTGAACACAACTCCATCAACTGCACCTCCAGTCCACTAAACTCAACTCACTTGAGTTCTAACTGAAGTCATGCATGCAAATATTCAACTAACCCATAAGAACCACGTATTTCCTTCATGCAATTGCATGTGCCACATCCGTAGCTCGAACTGAAGTGCTCCAAGAGAATAAGATTAAGTTTATAGTCCAAATATTATTGTGAGATAATAATATTTGACTTTTCTATTTTTGACAGCCAGTCTAAAAATAGACTTGATCACTCACACTGTGATCACTCACACTTTCATCAAAAATAGAAGTCCATCTATTTTCTCAACTTGATCAATCATCCATAAACAGCAACCTGCAATCCATAGACATGATCCATATGTCTAAAAATAGACATAGTCTAAAAATAGACTTGCGCCAAAAATAGCCTGCGGGCCCACTTAGTGAAGGCGACTCTTTTCACTAAGCTCATCATCTTGTTGCAATCTCAACATTGAGTTGGAGGATAATGAATTGAAGGAATTCATTGATTAAGACATTCCTAAGCTAGCAGCATCGAATGCACAGAATCTGGACAAATGGAAGAAGTGAGTGGTGAAGGCGAGGCATATAATCCATGAGGGAGTTCGAGGTCACATTTTCTCCAGTCTCCATGGTAAGGAAACTATGTATGCCATGTGGAAAGCATTGACGAACTTGTATCAAAACAATAGTGACCAAACGAAATTGGCCCTGAAGGACAAACTACGAAAAATAAAAATGGAGAAATATGAGACTATTCCAAAAGACTTGACCAAGTTCAATCAATGTCGTGATGAACTTGGAAGTGTTGGAATCACGGTGTCCAGGATAATATGGTGAATCTTGATTTTCTAGGACTCCCAAAGAGCTGACATAGTTATAAGGACTCTGTCAATAGTCAGGAGAAGCTACCATATTGGGAATGACTGTGGTCACATTTGATGTAGGAGGAGATCAGGAGGAACACCATGGATGGCTCTTCATCAAATATTAATGATGAAGAGAATTGTGCATTGACGATTAAGACAAAGAAGGGGAAGGGAAAGTTTCCTATTCAAAATCATATTCTTGTCATGGAGCCAAGAAGAAATATATGGCGAAAGTGAAATGATTTTATTGTCATGACCTGAGAAAATTTGCTACAAAATTTCCACTAAAGAATTCTAAGAAGAAGTCCTCATGAGGAATGGAAGGTGAGGCTTTGAACTATCAATTAGAATTGGATTTTTCCCTAATTGCATGCATGGTGTCATTAATGATGGGAAGTATATGGTACTTAGACAGTGGAGCTTCATTCCACATGACTTGCGATAAGGAGTTATTCAATGACTTAGAGGAGAAAGATCTCCATATTCATATCAAGATGGGTGACAACAAGAGGAATAGTTCTACTGAATTGGGAAAAATTACTTTTTAGAGGGATCATGGCGATCCACTTACCTTGAAGAATGTTATGTATGTGCCTGGGCTAAAGAATAACTTGGTACCCATTGCCATGCTTGAGGATACAAGCTATGATGTGATCTTATAGAAAGGAAAGACATTCCTTCGACACATAGCCACAGGTCAAGTAAAGAATATATGCATTTAGGTTAAGAATCTCTATAAGTTGGAGGTAGAGTATTGTGTTACTTTGAGCAAGAAAGTAGAGATGGTGCAGAGCCGAGAGGAAGATCTGAAGCATAGTATGGGAAGTGAGGGTGATGTTGCATGATCAGGGTCTCCCACTACACTTGTGGGCTGAGGCATGCAACACAATGGTTTATGTTCATAACCGTAACCCACATCAAATACTTGGGATGAAGAAACCAGAGGAGGCTTATTCTGGTAAGAGGCCATATGTTGGTCACTTCAAGATCTTTGGGTCATCAATATATTTCCACGTGACAAAAGATGCACGAAATAAGTGGATCCAACAATGGAGTTAGGGATATTTGTGGGGCTCACTATTACACCCCGCAACTATCGGGTGTACTTTCTCACTAGTAGGATGACAGTGGCCTTCAGAGATCTCAGATTTGATGAGGACAAGGCCATGTGATGTTCCCTTGAGAGGGAGCTTCAACTACATGTGGTTGAGGAGATTTTAGCTCCTAAGGAGGAGGTTACTCAATTTGATGTGGTGTAGCCACATGTAGAGGATCCAGGAGTGGAGACATCCACTCAGGCAAAGTCTTCCAAAGATGGGAGAAATCAAACCAGAGAGGCAAATAGATTGTTGTTGGATGCTAGAGAGAATGTGGAAGTACCCACATCACAACATAGATAGAGGAGGTCACCTGACAAGTACACTGGATACATTGCACTTATGAGCAGATGTGTTATGACAGAGCCATCTTCCTTTGAGGAAGTAGTGTAACAACCAATTTGGGTTGAAGCCATGGTGGAGGAGTATGACTCCATAGTTCGTAGCACTATTTGGGATGTGGTCCCGAGACTGGAGGATAAGTCCGTGGTGAACCCCATTGGCTTTAAAAGGTAAAGCAAGTTGTAGATTGTTGTGCGGAGAAGCATAAGGCTAGATTTGTGGCCCGTGACTTTTCACAGGTAGAGGGGATTGACTATGATGATACCTTTTCTCTTGTTGAAAGGTAATCGTCGATCATATCTATATTAGGACTATTAGAGCAAATGGTTTGGAAGATACATCATATGGATGTGAAGACAACATTCCTTAATGGAACGATTGAGGAAGAGGTGTACATAGAGCAACCTGAAGGTTTTGAAACCTTGAACTGTGAGTCACATGTGTGCTGACTCAAGAGAGTGTTGTATGGGATGAATAAAGCACCTCGTGCTTGGTACACCAGGATAGATAGCTACTTCACCGAGTTGGGCTTCATGAAGAGTGAAGCAGATGTGAACTTGTACCACATAGTGGTGGAAGGTAAAATGTTGATCATTGTACTTTATGTTGATGATCTCATACTAACAGATGATGATCACCTGATCAAATCTTGCAAGGAGGACCTTGCAAGATATTTTGAGATGAAGGGCTTGGGGCTCATGCATTACTTTCTAGAGATGGAAGTATGGCAGGGTGATGGGGATTTGTTTGTGTCTAAAGGAGAGTATGCCACTGAGATACTCAAAAAGTTCCTACATGGAGAGTCACAAGCCTATAGAGACTCCTCTAACTGGTAGCTGGAGGAAAGTGGATGATACTTTGGAGAGGTAGTGGAGGATACTGTTTACAGGAAACTTGTGGGTTCACTCATGTACTTGGTGAACACATGACTCGATTTATTCTATGTAATTAACGAGCTGAGTCAAGCGATGGTTAGGCCTACCAAGTTGTATTGGAAGGCAGAAAATTGTGTATTGATATACCTTAGGGGAACTACTCAGTACAGATTATGGTACAAACAAACATAGGGAGTGAATCTTCAAGGCTTCACAGCTGCAAATTGGACGAGGAGTCCATCTGACTGACAAAGCACATCAAAAGGGATTTTTAGTATTTGTTCAGTGATAGTTTCTTGGTACAGTAGGAAACAGAGATCGGCTGCACTCAATTTGGCAGAGGAAAAGTACATGGCTACAAGTCAGGTAGCATGTGAGGCCATCTAGATGAGGAAGATCATGGTTGGTCTGTTTGGCCAGCAAATGGATCTGACAGTGATTTACTGTGATAATCAGAGTTGTATCAAACTCTTTGAAAATCTAGTTTTTCATGATAGGTTCAAGCACATTGATATCCAATATCATCATCTTTGGGATTGTGTATTAATGTGGATCATGTTTTTAGAGTACATTCCCATGGAGGAGTAATATGTTGACATTTTGACAAAGGCATTTTCAAGATGTAAATTTGAGTTTCACATAGACAAGACTGAGGTAGTAGATAAACCCTTTCTTGTTGAGAGGGAGTGTTGAGAAATGGCAACAAGAAATTCTAGTTTAAATTTGTCCTTGAATTTAAATTGAGAATTAAAATAGAATTTTATTCTCATAAAAAAATTATAAATAGTTAATTAAGTTTAATTGAGTTAATTAGCTTAGGAATTTTGAGTTGGAAGTCTTTTGGAAGTCATGTAAGTGTTCTCCCTAAATTTTAGGGGTCTAAAGTGAGTTTAGATTGAGTTGTAATTAGATAACTCGGTTTACCGAGTTATAGACAGTTAGACTAATTCTAACTATTTGTTGAACTAGTAGAGCATTAGTAGTCAGTTAGTGCACTGGTGCTACTCTAGTTAACTAAATATTCTCTTATCGAAAACTCATGCATGTCAGTTCTGAGAAAGTCCCAATTGAGATTAGAGTGCATGGACAATGTACTATCATTTCTATGATTTATTGAGTTGTATAGATCATGCATGCAATCAAGAAGTGAACCTAGATTGGATTACATAGTTTTGGAAGCACTGGATTCCCATTAACATGGGCTATTCAGCCTAGGAATTGTAGAAGAAATAGGGGCTTGGAAGGCATTGGAAATTGGCTAAGTGTTGGCTAAGAGTAGGCTTGTGAGGTAGAGAGTTGAGCATACTTGTCCAAAATTGTTCTAGTGAGAACAAGATTTGTGTCTTCTCTCATATTTCTGATTAATGAAATACAGATAAGTGAGGTTTTGAGTAGTGGCTTTCCCCATAAAAACTTATTGTATTATGTGCCATTTATTTGTCTTATTCTTGTTCATATTGTTTTCATTGATCTATTGGCTTATGTTGGTTGAAAGTAGAAGTAGATTCTTGTTTCTTGTTATAGTAGAATATATGAGCTTGTGAATCTACAGGAAAATATACATTGAATAATTCATTAAGGATTATAAGAAAAACACACCTATCACATGGAAAATATATCTATATGTATAGGATGATGATTTTTTATGGTGAGATGGACTTCTAGAGGATATGTTGGTACTTTTAGGTGGTGCACAGGAAATCTATTTTATACAAGTGGTGTTATGCCAAAAGGAAGGTTTAAGAGAGATGTAAGCATCTATTTAATGTGATAAATTTCTATACATATTCATGGATCTATTTGGTGGGATAACTTTCATTATTTAGGTTTTTCTTAAATTGAAACAACAAAAATTATATTATAACAAAAGGTTAAGGTTAATCTAAACAAAATTATACATAAAATTGTATTTGTTCAACTTTTGAACAAGATAAATAGTTCTATATCAAAATACAAAATTTACATGTTAATTGGCAAATTTCCTAGGTTATATAAAAAGCATCTAATATGAAAAAAACTTTTAAAAAATTAGTCTTATCAGAAAATATGTAGACTTGCGGTCCCTTCTAGACCCATATTGGTTAGCCTCAAACCCTTGCTCCCTTATGTTTGGCAGACAAATATCCCTAGATTCTCTGAAATTATTGATGATTATCCTCACTACTGTTCTTTGTAGCTTTCAACTTTTTTCCCTTGATACTCTAAGAAGAGACCTGCAAAGATAGAAACAAAAAAGTGATCAAATAATATATCACACCAATGATTCAACTATAAACGATGCAAGTGATCAAGGAATCTTATAATAAACATCATGACAAATGTATATGGGAAAGAAACATCTATTTGTATTGATAATAAAGAAAAGGAAAATTATAATTAGGCCTTGATGTTGGAAGCCTCCTTGTAATGAT
Organism: Pinus taeda; assembly: GCA_000404065.3. Lineage (NCBI taxonomy): Eukaryota > Viridiplantae > Streptophyta > Pinopsida > Pinales > Pinaceae > Pinus > Pinus taeda. The sequence goes on from APFE031126717.1 coordinate 6,276, forward strand.
CCTCAATCCCAAACCTTGCAATCAAAAGAACTCCATTGGATACTTGGACAACATGTAAGTATAGTTCGAAAGTCTAAAATGGCAACCCATCTCTCTTTGAGTGTAAGTTGAGAGATACATGAAGGGAGGAGAGAGATCCACAAAGAGTGGGATGGATCCACTATAGTAGGAAGGAGGTCTAGGATAAAGGTATCCTGAGCCAAATCTCAACAACATAGGATTAGATACCATCCAGGAGGCTTTTGGAAGAGGAAGCTTTGTTTACTTTTTATTTTTTACCTTTATAAAAATACCATCGTGACCTTAGCATGAGAAAATTGTGATGAAATTGCTCTGTGTTTATTCTGAAACACATGTCATCGTATGTTGTAAAATGAATACCTACGATATCCTCTAAAATTAGGGTTTTTTAGGTATTTAATCCTGGATTCACGTACATCATGGAGAGGTATTTCTTCCATATCTCCATGTGATTTATGACAATAGTTAATCAAATAGTGAAAGATCTAGATTTTACATCATTTGCATAAGTGTGACAAATTCATGTGTAACATCTTCTCTCCAAATCCTCAAAGAGTTGGTGCATAATGTTATCCTTTTTTGCTTCTTGATAACTTGAGTTAACAAAGACCCGTTTATTGGATGTCCTGAAGTAAGATTATTTACTTAGGTTGACAATCAAGTTTCTTTAACATGTCAAATTCATTCTCAGGGCCCAACAATTAGTTTCTTTCATTAAAGAAGATAAGTCGTGATAGAAGACATTTGGAAACTATAGGTTGTCCATTGTCATGCAACTTATTTGTGACAGTGAATATGGAAGTCCTATTACCTTGATTAATTCCCTCATGTGATCTTAAAATTCTTCTAATTTATCGTATCTCTAGAATCCATATTTGTAATTATAGTAATATTTTACCTCAATAAAATTAATAACTAGAGCCAACTAAGAAAATAGAAATATAGTGTCAAACCCAATATGTCCTTTTCCAAACTAACAAAGACCACAAGGATGTCAAGTCAAATACCATGATACCCAACCCAAAATTCAAAATCCTAAGAATCATATGTGATATTTTCATAGTAGTTGATAGAATTCCAAAAAGTCAGTCCACCAAAAACTAGAATGCCTTCAAACTATAGAAATCAAAACATCATGTGCACTATATTTGTAGAGTCCCCAAAACAAAATCTATAAATAGACAAAGAGAAAGGTGGTAATACTTCAAATTCATTAACCTAGGAGGAAAGGTCAAGTTGGAAAACATTATTATATAATCTTGGTGACAACTAATGAAGAAGACAATGTCTCACAAGCCTTCAGATTATCCGCAGAGTGAGTCACCATAATCCCACATTAACTAGGATATAAGACTAACAAACATTTAAATTATATATCTCTTCCATACTAGGAATCTATGAAGGGGGCTTGGGTATCATCATGTTTATTAAAATTCTTTAATAGTGTGGATAATATATCATTCACGTGTGGATTATTAAATTCAAGGTATTTTCATGGAACTCATGAAAATAATTATGGTATAGTTTGATATGATAATGAAATTTTAGCCCTTAAAAACCTCATTTTAAATCTAGTAGCTTCATTAGCAAGAGGTTATAGAAAATAATTTTCTCCATGGGGACTTGGAGAAATGATTTGCTTTTCCCAAAATTTAGAGGCCTCATGAGAAAATTAAGCTAATATTGGCACAAAATCATAATTACCTGGAAGGATTTTTTGTTTATCAACTAGATGAATATGTTTGAATCATATGGCACTATGAGAGTGGATATGAAGATCCATTTCTATTCCTAGTCATTGTAGCAATGCATACACTTAAACTTGATTGTTAGAGGAGGTTCCAAGTTCCCATGAATATAATAATTTAGTATTTTATTCAAGAAGTGAAGACCCACCTTGCACTTGCCATCCCCTAAAAGTGGGGAAGGTGCAACACTATGAGTTAAAATGAAGTGTGACATCATAGTACTAGTGTAGCCTAATAATTTTCAACTAGGAATGTTTGAAGGGATTTGGTGCATTAATGTTGGTATGATAAGACCAAAAGGTCATTATTTCTATTAACTCTAGTTACAACATAATTTCATCATTTTTGGCTCAGATAAATATCAGTAGTCCATGCTAATAATATCCTAAACAAATAGGAGGATGAGACTATTCAATTTTTTAAGGTTTGAAGATTATTGTGGGTACACATATTTTTCATTTATATTTCCATTCTATAGATATCAATTATGTGGATATTATTATTGGATATTCTTGGATGGACTCAATTGGCATAGTTAATATTGATGTGCAAAACACGTTTATGAAGCACTGGTATGAGAAAAAAAAAATCGCATTGTAAGTTATATATCTCATTAAACAAGAAGAGTGAAAGTGGGCACATGAAGAAATTCTTGGAAGGAAACTAATTTTAGTATCTTCTAACACATAAAATGGAAAACATAAGGTTGCATTAGAATAATAGACTACATAAGCACATGAAAAAATCCTTGGTAAGAGAATGAAAAGGAAGAGGAATCTAAGAAGCAACATGACCCAAAGGAACCACGTGTTGAAGATTAATAGAACAAATACCCAATAGATAAGGTTTTTTTGTATCACAACCCACACCCCTAAAGAAATGAAGATCATTAAGACATGTCCATGAACATCAACAAACTTACCATGTAGCAACATGGAACTAGTATGGAGGCACATGGAGGACTATAGGAAATGCACTAAGATATCAAAGTAGTTAAGAAAAAATATAGAACCAAAGGAATAGAGACCAAAGAGGCAATGTCACAATTGGAACCCATCTCATCAGTTCACTAAGATGAATGGATTTTCATGATTGGTATTGTTGATAACTTTACTTGGTACATCATATTATATGGATTTCATGCATGTTTCAAGTATGGAACATGCAAGGAGACTTGAATGTAATGTATGTAGAGATGTACCCAATGGGGATAATGAATGTAATGTGATCATAATAATGGAATAGATACACTATGGGAAGGGAATGAAAAGGAAGAGGAATATAAGGAGCAACATGACCCAAAGGAACCATATGTTGAATATCCAAAGAACAAATACCAAATAGATAAGGTTGTTGTATATCAACACCAACAACACTCAAAGAGTAAAAAATAATTAAGACATAGCCATGAGAAACAAAAAACTTACTATGTAGAAACATGGAACTAGTATGGAGGCATGTGGAGGACTAAAATCAATGCATGGAGATATTAGATTAGTGTAGAAAAAACATAGAACCAAATGGATCAAGATCAAAAAGGAAATGCTACAATTGGACCCCGTCTCCTCATTAACTAGGATGGATGGATTCTTGTGTTTGGTATTAGTTTATCTATTTACATAGTATTTCATATTACATGGATTCCACCAATGTTTCAAGTATGGAATATGCAAAGGAGTGTGGAATATAATGCATGTACAGAGGTACCCAATGGGGATAATGAATGTAATGTGATCATAATCATGGAATAGGTACACCACATAGAGAGATGAAACAATATAACAATAAGGGTTAATTGGAATATACACTTGGGAATACTCAAGAGAAAGTATAAATGAGTATCATTAGTTAATGTCCAGTGTTGATTAGTGTGCTATATGAAGTGTGGACCATGAAGCATTCCTTCCATAAGGATCATTTTATGGTGTAAACCTACCCTAACGACTCTCTCTCTATATTTTTTTGTTGTCTATTATATGAATGAC
>APFE031126734.1:8421-28593 GCA_000404065.3 Pinus taeda
ACCCAGCCACCACCCCGGCGGGGCCCGGCTAGTCGTTGGGAGATTCCAGGAATCATCAAGCCACCAGCGAGGCGGCGCCCGGGTAGTGGCTAGGTGATTCCGGGAATCACCCAGCCACTACTGGGCGTCTACTCTGGGTGCGTGGCTCGGGGGATTTCGGGAATCACCTGCAACTGTCTTCGTCCCGGGGTGGTGGCTGGGTGATTCCCTTGGGTGATTATGGGAATCACCCAGCCACCACCCTGGTGCTGCCTGATTGGTCACTAGGTGATTCCCAGAATCACCAAGCCACCACCACGCGGTGCCTGGGTGGTGGCTGAGTGATTCCCAGAATCACCCAGCCACCACCCGGGCACCCGACTGGTCACTGGGTGATTCACGGGCAGGTTCCACCACCCCATGTGGTGGCGCCCAGGTGGTTGGTGGGTGATTCTCGGAATCACCCAGCCACTAGCACGCGCTCGGTGGGGCTGGGTGATTCCGGGAATCACGCAACCACCAACCAAGCAGTGCTCGCCTGGCAGCTTGGTGATTCTCGGAATCACCCAGCCACCACTCGGGCGCTGCCCGTGTGGTGGCTGGGTGATCCTGTAATACAAACTGCCACCCGGGCGCCCAGCTGGTGCTGGGTTGATGTCCGCTGGGTGGTGCTGGGCTGATTCTGGGAGATCCAGAATCACCCTCAGCCACCAGTCGGGTGCCTGCCCAAGTGGTGGGGTGATTGCTGGAATCACCAGCCACACCCGAGGCGGGAACCAGCTGAGTGGTGGGTGATTCCCAATTCACCAAGCCACCACCCGGGCGGTGCCCGGGAGTTGGCTGGGTGATACCCGAATCAACCCAGCCACTACCAGGTGCCACCGGGGTGGCGGTTTGGGTGATTTCGGAGAATCAACCCAACTACACCACCCCCGGGCGCCCGGGAGGTGGGCCCAATTGGTGGCTGGTGATCCGAAATCAAATCCAGCCGACCAAGCGGGGCGCCCGTTGTTGCTGGGTGATCTCGGAACACCCAGCCACCACGGGCATCCTAGGGTGGTGGCTGGGTGATTCCGGGAATCACCCAGACGGACCCGGGCTGGCGCTCGACTGTGGCTTGGGTGATTCCGAAATCACCGAGCCACCACCGGGCACCCCGTGGTGGCTAGGTGGATTCCCTTAATCACCTAGCCACCAGCCGGGCACTCGGTTGGTGGGTGTTTGATTCCTGGGCGGGCACCTGGTGGCTGGGTGATTCCCGGAATCACCTAGCCACCACTCGGGCGCCGTTGGTGGCTGCTTGATTCCCGGAATCACTTGGCCACCACCTGGGTGCCTGGCTGGTGGCTGGGTGATTCTGAGAATCACCGAGGCACCACCCGGGCGGCGCCTGGCTGGTGGCTGGGTGATTCCGGGAATCACCCAGCTACCATCCGGGCGGCGCCCCGCTGGTGGCTGGGTGATTCCCGTAATCACCTACCACCACCCGGCGCCGGTGGTGGCTTCTTGATTCGCGGAATCACCCGGCCACCACCTGGGTGCCTAGCTGGTGGCTGGGTGATTCTGAGAATCACCGAGGCTCCACTCGAGCGGCGCTTGGCTGGTGGCTGGGTGATTCCGGGAATCACCCAGCTACCATCCGGGCGGCGCCCCGCTGGTGGCTGGGTGATTCCTGGAATCACCCAACAACCACTCGGGCGCCCGGGTCAGCCACCAGCCAAGCGTCCCGATATGGTGTCTGGGTGATTCTGGGAATCACCCAGCCACCACCCGAGCGGCGCTCGACTAGTGGTTGGCTGATTCTGGGAATCATTCCTAGAATCAACCAGCCACCACCCAGTGCCGGTGGTGGCTGGGTGATACCCGGAATCACCCATCCACCAGCCGGGCGCCCAGGTGTTGGCTAGGTGTTTCCTAGAATTACCCAGCCAGCATACGAGCAGCGCTCGGCTGGTGGCTGGGTGATTCCAGGAATGGACAGATGTTATCATAGATCTTGAGAGACAAGAATGAGTAACTTCTATGGATTGCAATATAGAATGTTTACCATTTAGGAATCTTTTACAGCTATTGTTGTTCAATTACTGATTGTTATTGTTGTTTAGTAATGCAGATTGATTTGAGTTGTTGGTAGTGTTGTTCGATAATCATAGTTGCTTTAATTAATTAAGTGTGATTAGTCTCAAGATTATTTGAATAATTCTCCATGTAATTCTTCTTTTCATTCAAGTTCCAATTGGTTTTGGAACAAGTTGTATAGAATTAGATAGGGTGTTGTGAGCATTCCTTTCATAAATAGTTCTTTGCAGAGTTGTGTGAATTGAATTGAAGAATTGGACTTTAATGATTGCAATGATTCATCATTAGATAACCTCTAGCTTCAATGCACATACTGTGTTGGCACTCTTGAAATAGAAAGAATTACCTCGGGTTGACAACTAATGTAGGAATTAAGATTGCCTGTAAAAAGACATCTTAGTGAGCCAACATTTTGGTGCCATTCCGGGGGAGAGTGTTTAAGGTGATTAATTCTATTCCTTTGTTATAGGAGAACTGGGTTTTAAAAATGGAAGGTAAGAACCTGTGTACCTAGCAAGTAAAGTGCTTTCTTACTTGCCCACTTTATAACAAAAATTTAGAGGTTAAATAGGAATTTGTTTTATGAATAACTAGAAATAAAAAGATAGAGAAAGAACAAAATCCTCTACCAAAACCCACAAAACGCAAAGGATTGGTGAACCTTGGGAGAACGACCTTTATATATGAAATCATTAGAAGAGCAGAGTCTAAAGTATCAGTAGGATTCCAAGCTCTACCTAGAAAAAGTTCTACTACTATCCCTCAGGAAACAGGCCCACCATCTACAACTCATGCTGAGATTCAAAGCCAAGTAAGAGGATCAGAACAAAGTTTTCAAGCTACAATAAGCCTACCTTATGATCCTCTACAAGAGGGAAAATCCTGTAACTTATTGGAAGGAAAAGGAGAAACTAGTGGGGTTGCTAAAGTAGAACCACAGCTGTCTGAACAAGGATCTCCTAAGATTCCAGAGCTAGGGAGTGTTGTAAAGCTAGCTCGGGTTGCTAACTCTCTATTTATTACAGAAGCACCCCTTGAAATCCCTGAAGATTATTGGCATAACTTTGATCAAATGGAAGAATAGCTAGCCCAAGGTTAAACCTCGACATTATAATACCCCATAGTCAACCAGGTGGCCAATGCCCCTATGAAGGCTATTCCTCTACAAAACATCACAACCTTCCATGGGATGATCACAGAGGATCCTAATGATTTCCTGTTTGAATTTGATGTCCTCTGTAGAGGGTACAACTATACCACCAACCCCCAAAAACTAAAATTATTCCCTTCCACTTTGAAAGGGGCAGCTTTAAGATGGTTTATGGGTCTAGGTGGGCTAACCATCAATTCTTAGGACGAAATGAAAACCTCCTTCATTAAAAGATATCAAGACTTTTGTAAAACTAGGGAACTGAAAGATGAGATTTTCAAGATAACTACAAAAGATAACAAAACACTAGAAGAATATGTGGAATGATTTAATGATAATTTACAGAGATCTCCACACACTACCCTACCAAAAGAAGTCCTAAGAGTTGTATTGATTAAAGGAATGAAAGAGGAATAGGTAGAAACTCTAAACTTAATGGGAAAAGGGGATATTTCTCAGGAAGAGTATGATGAAATCATTCGTCTGTGTATCAGGTGTTCACGAGGAAGCACACAGATAGGAGCGGCTAGCCAAGATCCAATGAGCAAAGGAAGCAAACCACATAGTGGAGGTATAACATAGATGAAGATTGGCAACCTCCTGAAAGATTTTAAGATGGATATCCTGGACACTCTTACAACACAACTAGACGTTCTACAAGCCAAGCAAAAGCAAGCTTTAACAGAACAAAATTTGGCCATCTTCTACCCACGTTGTCGAAAGAAGCACAACCAACGGGAATGCCCGTTAGACATGATTTAGACGTGTACCATTTGTACTAAAGATCACAACACTTAATAGTGTCCATCATTACCCAGGCCGAAAGCAGTATTCAAAGAAGCAGAGGAGGAAACAGAACCGATAGATTTGATGAACCAGCATCGACAATGGCAAGCTAAACCTATAGGTATGTGATAAGACACATCACAATATTTTCCTTCATCATAGTTTAATCAACAACATAACCTTGGGGCAGCCTGGCAAGACCAATCACCCTACTTAAATTGGCAAAGTCCGCCATTCCCTATGACATCCTGGCCAGCACAATCTTTTCCAGGAAATGACTGGCCGAATTCTCCTTTTACTCTCGTCTACCAAGGCAATCCCTATCAATCCCAGTGGCCTACCTCCACCTCTCAAAATACAAATTGGTCTACAAACTGGCAGCGACCTCTAGGGATATCCAATATACCTACGGGAATAGTTCCCCAGCCTTAAACCGCACTGTCAGCTCCTTATACATTACAAAAAAATTCTCAACCTCTTCTACTGCCACAGTTACTAGCTAAGCCAAACCCAAATCCTAAAAATAGGCCAGTCCAGTTGGTACAGGTTATTGAAAATCCAGAATATGAGATTGAGCAGAAAGAATTTAATGAGCTTAGATTGAGGTCAGGTCGTGTCATTATCCCTGAGGAAAATACGGACCAACCTTCAATTGAAAGTGTAAATCCACCTATACATATTCCATCATCTATTCATGTTCCACCACTTGTAAATAATACTGAATCAAATCAAGAGGAAGAAACATATCAATATGATGACCCCAAAAAAATTATAGTCACTTCTCCTCCGTTCCCCGAAAGGCTAGTGATACCTAGACTGATCACTTATCTTGATTTCGATCTTGTAGGCGAACTAAAAATTTGGGTATTAAGATTCCTCTCCTCCAAGCTATTCAAGACATTGCCATCTATACCAAAACCATCAAAGATATGTGTAAAAAGGCCTGTGAGGAAGGTAAAAACCTCACCCACTATCCATGTTGTACGAACCTTATCCGATTTACTCCTAAGAGAGGAAACTCCAATAAAGTACGAAGATCCTGGAAACCCCATAGTAACAGTTCAGATATATGGCTCTTTTCCAAATACACTAGTTGATCTAGGAGTTGGCATTAGCATATTAACAACAAAAACTTGTCAATCATTTGGTATTACAGCCTTAGAACTAACCACCACTTTAGTAGAACTTGCGGATCGGTCGGTGGTAAGACCAGAAGGTTACAAGATATTACAGTTTTTGTTGACTCAAGGGAGTATCCAGTAGATTTCTTGGTTATAAACCCAAGGAGTAGGTTGGATGGGCATCATTTGATTCTGGGACGACCTTCGTTGGCAACAAGTGATACATATATTGGCTGCCGAGAAGGCAGCATGACTATCACAAAGGGAGATGCTGTAAAAAATTTGGTGTTATAACCTCCTGCCATGCCAAGTTTTCCCATTGTAAAAATATGTAAGCATCCACCAATGTACCTGGAAGAGAGCATCCATTCACCACTCGCAGTAGAGGAAGCGCTATAATTTAAAAATCAAACTGAAGATGAAATTATCAACAATTTTATAAATCAACCAACCAATATGGAGTGTCAGATGCTGAAAGAAATTCTTGATAATGAAGCCATGGAAGATCCCCTGAAGGATACAAATGACTAGCATATTCAAACAACTTTTGTTCAGAACAACAAACCAGTTGAGATCGAACCAGGCAAAGTTCTAAATATCAATGTTAAGTTGGAGAGTGAACAACAGGAAAATCTTATCCAAGTATTGCAGAAAAATAAAGGGGATTTTTCCTGGGATTATCCTGATATGAAAGGGATATTTCCACAGCTATGTACACACCACATTTATACATAGAAGGATGCGCGACCCATTTGGTAGCCTCAACGGAGGTTGAACCCTCACCTCAAGGATATTGTCAAAGAGGAATTAGAGAAGCTACTGGATGTAAACTTTATTTATCCTATCTTAGATAGTAAATGGGTTTCCGCCTTGGTGGTCATCCCCAAGAAAAATGGGAAATGACGTATTTGTGTAGACTATTGAGAGCTAAATAAGGCAACATAGAAAAACCACTTTCCCTCCCATTCATTGATCAGGTCCTTGATACATTGGCAGGGAAGCAGTTCTTCTCCTTTCTAGATGGCTTCAATGGGTACAATCAAATTCAGATTGCCCCTGAAGACCAGGACAAAATGACCTTCACCTGTCCCGGGGGCACATTCGCATACAGGGTATTACCATTTGGCTTGTGCAACGCCACAACCATGTTTCAGAGAGATATACTAAGCATCTTTGTTGATATAATAAATGAAGGACTAGAGGTATCTATGGATGATTTTACTCCATATGGGGATGATTTTGATCAAGCATTACGAACACTAGAAAAAGTCTTAGAATGCTGCATCGCTACCAGGTTGTGTTTAAGCAATGTCAAGTGTCACATGATGATGATTAAGGGCATGATCCTAGGACATTACGTCTTTGCAGCAGGAATACAGGTTTTCCCAACAAAAATACAGGTAATTCTTTTACTGCCTACCCCCTCCACCCAAACATAGGTACGTAGTGTCCTAGGATATGCAGGTTATTATCGAAGATAAATCAAGAATTTTTCACAGATTACAGCACCCTTATACCATCTAACTGTAAACATTGATTTCAGTTGGTCTGACAAGTGTGACATAGATTTTGCAGGATTAAAGAAACTAGTCTCAACAGCACTAGTATTACATGGACCAAACTGGGAGCTGCCTTTTCATATTTCCACATACGCATTAGATGTAGCCATAAGCGTTGTCCTTGGCTAGGAGGAGGACAAGAAACCTTATGTTATATGTTACATTAGAAAAAATCTCACCCCTGTAGAACTCAATTACATAGTGACAGAAAAAGAATTCTTAGCAATTATTTATGCAATAAACAAACATAGACACTATATAACTGGGTACCAAGTCTTTGTGTACATTGATCACTCTGCCATTAGATATCTAGCTAATAAACCAATCACAAATGGTCGAGTAACATGATGGTTATTGCTTTTGTAGGAGTTCGACATTACCATTAAAGATCATCCAGGAAAGGGGAATCCCGTTGCTAATTTTCTATCTTCAATTTCAAAGATTAATAATCCATTGGCGGTAGATGACCAATTCCCGAATGAGCACCTCTTTGTTCTGATGGTTAAGATGCCATGGTACATAGATGTGGCAAATTATCTGGTAGTAGGGAAGCTACCTAAACATTTAAAAGCAAGGGAAAGAAAATTGATTGTTTAGTGCAGTGCCTGGTTCTCTTGGATAGGTGGATACCTTTTTCATACAGGGGCCAACATGTGTATATGCAGATGTATCCGCGAGGATGAGATCCATGAATTCCTAAAGGCTTACCATGATGAACCCTGTGGGGGACACTTCGTGACCGAAGGACAAGACATAAGGTATTACAAATGGGCTATTATTGGCCCACTATTTTTAAGGATGCTAAAAGATATGCCCAGGCCTGCGAAATTTGCCAAAGGATGGGCCAACCTGGTCAATCTGATGAAATGCCTCTGCAGCCACAATTTGTCATAGAACCCTTCGAGCATTGGGCATTAGACTTTGTAGGTCCATTCCATCTGCCTTCCAATTAGAAGGCCTACATACTGGTAACCACATATTATGTGACAAAATGGGTGGAAACAGTAGATTTACCAAGAGCCACAGAGGAAGCAGTGATTAACTTCCTTTTTGGGCTATTTATGTGGTATGGGTTACTGCGAGAAGTGGTCATAGATGGGGGAAAGCAATTCACAGTTAACAAGATTGCTACCACCCTCAGAAACCATCATATCACGTATAGGATCACTTCTCTGTATCACATGCAAGTGAACAGGCAGGTAGAAAGCACTAACAAGGTTATAAAAGCAATTCTTACCAAGACATTCTCAACCCATCGACAAGATTGGGCTGCTATACTGTGAGAGGTCTTGTGGGCCTATCGTACGACTTGGATGAATACGACTAGATACTCTCCCTACCAGATTGTGTTCGGTAAAGAACCAATTTTTCCAATTGAATTTGAAATAAAGACTCTAAGGACAACCCAGGAAGTGGGTATGGATTTAACAGAAGCTCAAATCAAGCGTCTTTAGCAGATTAATGAATTAGATGAAGCTCGATTTCTTGCTTTGCAACAAACTGCAATAATACAATAGCAAAGGGAAAAATGGCATGACAACCTTATCAAGAAGAAAACATTTCAAAAAGGGGATTGGGCACCTCTGTACGATTCCAGGTTCCAGGACTTCCTAGGCAAGTTGCAAACAAGATGGCTCGACCCTTATAAGATTCAAGAAGTGCATAACAATGATACTCTTACCTTGACTACCATAGATGGATCCGACCATTCCTTTAAGGTAAACGGGCATCGAGTTCATCTCTATCATCATTCGCTTACCAAAGAATCTTTCTGCAAGAAGGTACACGAGGACCCCTCCATGCAAATTCTAGCTGCAGGGAATGATAACCCAGCAACGTTTTCTTTAAAAAATTGAAATTGCTTGAAAAGTTGTAAATAATGTACATGCCTTTGTAGGCATTACCATGTAAATATGGATTTTTTTTTTTGTTTTTGTTGTTCAAACAATTGAATGATTGTCGTTCAATTGATTAAACAACATATCTATTTTTCTTTTATAACTTGTCATTCAAACAATCAAACATTTGTCGTTCAATTGATCGAACAGTGCAATTTTTCTTTGTCGTATTTTGCTATTCAGATAATTGAACATTTTTTCGTTTAATTGATTGAACAACACATTTTTTTCATTTTTCTCTGTTCAAACAACTAAAGGTATGTCGTTCAATTGATTGAACAACACATTTTTTCATTTTTCGTTGTTCAAACAACTAAATATATGTCGTTTAATTGATTGAACAACACATTTTTTGTTGTTTTCGTTGTTCAAATGGTTGGATATTTTTCATTCAATTGATTGAACAACACATTTTTTTTATTTTTTTTAGTTTTTGCTATTCAAACAACTGAACGTATGTTGTTCAATTGATTGAACAACACACTTTTTGTTGTTTTCATTGTTCACACAATTGAATGTTTGTCGTTCAATTGATTGAACAACACATTTTTTTGTTTTTCGTTGTTCAAACAATTTTTGTTGTTTTCGTTGTTCACACAATTGAACAACTGCCGTTCAATTGATTGAACAACACGTTTTTCTTTGTGTTCCCACGACTTCCGTTCACTTGATTGAACGACACATTTTCTGTTCATTGGTTTTCACTGTTCAAGTTATTGAACAATTGTCGTTCACTTGATTGAACAACATTATTTTTCTTATTTGTTTTTGTTGTTCAAACTATTGAACGACTTTCGTTCAATTGATTGAACAATGCATTTCTCCATTTTTTTCTATTCTGCTGAGTGAACCACACCTTTTACGATCTAAATTTTAAATTTTTCTCATTTTTCTCTTGATCATTATACCATGATCTTCTTCTTTTGTATTCCAAATAAGGGCCTTGTGCATTTGTGCCTCTTCTAAAGATATATGGTAATAACAATGTAATTATAACTTCTAAAACCCTTTTGTTGGTTATCTTTATTCATCAAGCTAATATGGTATACCTTTATAATGGCTGTCTGAACATATTTTCTTTTGGGACACATTAGGAAATGATTCATTACCTTTAATCCATGCTGGCTTATGTTTATACTTCCAAATGGATAAAACTCATCAATATAATGTTAAGGGATAAGAGTATAATACTTCCATTGGCATTTTCTTACTTCTTACACCATCCCTGACTCTGAAGGAGCAAATGAGCCTTCCTTTTTACAAGAAAAATTGCAAAAGAAAAATAAAATAGCAAAATGTTTACAACATTGTCCAAAGAGGATAGGGGCTCTCATCATGAGCCAACCTACCATGATTCTAAGAATGTAACAGGTGACATTCCAATTTGGCTACCAAACCAAGGTAATGATCTTCTTGATAATTAATTTGTCAGAAGAACAGAGGGTCTCATCATGAGCCAACTTGACATCTTTGTTTCACCCTGGTGAGTGGCACTATGGTTATCTAGTCACCATGCCAGCATAATGGTCTCTTTGTGACAAAAGAAAGAAAAAAAATTAAACTGTAAAAACGACTCTGGCTCATTTGCGAGGGTTAAAAAGAAACCCTGCCGAGGTTATGAATGTTTTCTAGCAGCAATGGCTCTGTTATGGTATTGAAGTATTATCTTATATTTCCATATGACATCTACCTCTTATCACCTATGACTCTATTTCTAAACTAAAATCTTCATTTGGTAGCACTTTTACAAGCTGCATAGCATGGTAATTTTTATTTATATTTATCATATTCCATATGCCCGTGTATTAAATGACAACCATTAAACATAAACCACCGATTATGTTGATGTGATTAATTTCGCTTACGGTAAAATATTTGACATAATGACTTGATATCGTTGTTTTTATTTTGTCCAATTCACATCTGATGGCAAATGTTGCTTAGATGCTTTATTGATTTGCATGATGTACTTTTTAGATTGGTTGTCAGCATTTATTTTCCATTGGTTATTTGCATGTTTTCCACATGCTGAAAGGATGTGGATGCCCTTCTCTCATCAAGGGGGATGGCTTGCGTATGGATAGAATGTATTCGAGTTATGAATAAATGTGTGATATTCATTCGGATTACCTCCAGAGTACAGTTTGCATGATGTGCATGAATATGTAATAATTAACAGAAAATTCTAATTGGTCGAAGAATGGAAACCATTGTAGCGGGTATGCGAACATATGATTTTGCGTTAAGTATGGTTGATAGGATGGACGACTTAACTAAAAACGATAATACTTATCCAAGTAGCATCATTTCATTTATAATTGTTGTGATATACATTGTTGTTGTGTTGCATTATAGGGGTAAAACACAGTTGTATATAGAGGAACCAGACTCAATTGCAGCAACTATGGATGGAAGAGAAATTCGGAGTGAACCTCCAGTACTGATGGTGTCAAATCAAGCCCACGAAATCCTTGAACGCGCTAGCTGGTTGCAGTACTTAAACAAATTGCAAGGATTACATGAAGAGCTAACCATGGAGTTTCTGCAAAATCTGCAGAATGGTAGTATAATGGTCAAAGGCATAAGCATGATAGTTTCAAAAGAAGCCCTGGCTGAAGTCACTCGACTTTTAGTGGAAGGGGTGAAATGGGCAGACAAACACATCCTTTTATACAGTGCAATTGAAGCCTTCTAGGAACCAGGCGAGTGGCTGGTACGAACGGGGAAATGAATTCATCCTTCAGCGTTGCAGCAACCATGGAAAAAGCTGGCGGTCATCGTCCAAAGATATATCACTTGTGACGACTGGCATGATGTGGTAAAGCCCCGACAACTGAAACTCCTAACCATTTTAAAGCAACGAATTTCAGTTAATTCACCATTTTATTTAAATTCCCTACTACACGATGTTGCCTAACAGGTAAGGATAGCCAAGGATCCACATAGTGTAGTTAGCCATCATGGGTTAATTAAGTTAATCATCACAATCATATGGTACCCTCTCGATCAATACCATAATGATTATAACTTAAAAGATCATGAAGTAACCTAGGTTTTTGCTGTCCTCAAGCAAAAGAATGGTTTTAGGAATTACAGGGAAGAAGTATACCCTGCTTATTCGTTCACACAGTTGCATCTTAACTATACTCTTGCATGAGGACGTGCAACAAGGTAAGCTGGGGAGTATGTTGGGACGAGAAAAAGGTATGGTTTCTCTTCATTTAATGCTTCATTTCTCATTCATCCTTATAATATTATCTCTATTTATAGAATAAAATGAGGAAAATATTAGTCAAAGTTGGAAGAAACTATTTGGTGATAAAATAGGCAAATTTAGTACGAAAAAACTTATTCTTTGCTATCTTTGTATGTAGAGATGCGATTGGGCAAAAGTTGTTCCATTGGTAGGACAACACGAGACCATAAATGGGAAAAGCCACGGCCTCTAGGGAAGAAAAGGAAGCAGAAGATCAGTTCGAATACTCTTGTTTGATCAATGATCAGATTTTATATTGCGAAATCCTCGGGATCTCCTAATCCTGAGGATTTGCTTCTATCCAAGTTTCTCTTTTATGTTAAATAAGGCTGAAAGGAAACTAGATCAAGGTTTAGAATTTTAATATCTAATTATTCTATTTGGATCAAAAATTTTGTTAATTTAGTGACTCTGTCAGCTATTACTTTGAAGTTAATGAAAGAAGGTTCCGCTTGATACATCTCCGTATTCTAAGTTTTTTAAGTAGTGGATTTTGGCGAGTCTGGGCCCAGTCACAAGAAGTTCCACTGCTCCTTTGTGTTATAGTTTGCATTCAGTATTTGTACTTGATTTAATGTTTATTTCTTTTATTTATCTTGAAGATTGGCGACATTGATTTATACCGTTGTTCACTTAGATTTATATTGAAACTGTGAGATAGACTTAAGTAAGCACCTTGATTAGAATGAGTGAATGTGTGGTCGATTGTTGTTCAAATTGAACAGATGTTATCATAGATCTTGAGAGACAAGACTGACCAACTTCTACGAATTGCAATATAGAATGTTTACCATTTAGGAATCGTTTATAGCTGTTGTTGTTCACTTACTGATTGTTGTTCAATTACAGATTGTTATTGATGTTTAGTAATGCATATTGATTTGAGTTGTTGGTAGTGTTGTTCGATAAACATAGTTGCCTTACTTGATTAAGTGTGATTAGTCTCAAGCTTATTTGAATAATTCTCCGTGTAATTCTTATTTACATTCAAGTTCCAACTGGTTTCGGAACAAGTTGTATAGAATTACATATGGTGTTGCGAGCATTCCTTTCATAAATAGTTCTTTGCAGAGTTGTGTGAATTGAATTAAAGGATTGGAATTTAATTATTGCAACGATTCATCATTAGATAACCTCTAGCTTCACTGCACATACTGTGTTAGCACTCTCGAAATAGAAAGACTTACCTCTTGAAAACTAATGTAAGGATTAAGATTGCCTGTAAAAAGACATCTTAGTGAGCCAACACTCATGTTGAAAAAAGCATGGGAATATCCTTTACTGTCATATATACAGTCCTTCACTATGCAGTAATTAACCCAGAGTGGAAAATACATGCCCATTCTAGACAATAAAATGCCAAATAAAACTTACACCGACATAAGAACATCACACACAACAGAGAATAATACTACAAAAACTTCCATCTTTCCAGACACCCATTTCCATTACCTCCAACATTCCAATTACAAAGCTTGTCATTGTCATTGTAATGAAGAGTTTTCGAACATGCCACAATCTCGAAGGAAAGGGAAAAGAGAAGAAAACATACCGAGCTATCAATGCCAACAACTAGGAGGGCTTGGACCTAGTCTAAATGCAAATTCACCAATCCAGTCGAACCAACATGAATGAGAGAGCCAAACTTCTTCCACTTTTCCTTAGAACCCAACACCGGGACAGGACACATGCGGATAGGAGGAGAGATGTTTTTTCCACTAGAAATTTATGAGCTCTTCAGCTCGTCATTTCAACATTTAACATTCCACCATTGTCTGCCATCACACTAGCCTGTTCGCACACGTGACGCCTGAGAGGTGTCCGCCCTTCGGCCTTGCCAAAGGTCGTAACAATCATTTCCCATTTCCTGAGAAATATTCTGCACTATTATTTTTAATATAAGTAATTTTATTTTTTTTAATATAATTCTACTTATATTAAACTATAAAACACCTTTTCACAACCAAAACTTGATCGAATGGTCTAAACAACGCCTTTTGATGAAAGGGAAACCATATTAAATCTGCAAAATCATGAGCCCTCTGGTGAAAGGGAAACCATATTAAATCTGCAAAATCATGAGTCCTTAGGAAATTAATAGCCAAAGATAACCATGAGAAAATTATCTTACCCATTGTGATGACTCCCAATTCTATTTAACTATATTTGGGAACCAAAATGCCTCCTGAGTCATGATCGACATTTCACAGATGTACTTTGTGTGCTTGTATTTGCATATCTAATCGTCTCACTATCTACTTTTTAAGGCGAGTCCATGAATTCTTATGGTGGGGTCCGACTCAACAAGAAAATCTCCTTGATCTTGATCACATTGATTTTAATTAAAAAAACTCATTGAAAATTATTTTTAAATTTTACTCTTGGATGACTTGTGACAAGGTTGATTGTCTTTTGCTTTGTTTCGAAGCAAGGTTTCATACCATCGAAAATAAAAATCCATAGGTTTAGTAAAATTGTCCTGTTGGCCTCTTTGCTTATGTTATCTTTTAAATTACTTGATACCTTTGAATTTTTCTGAGATTCAATGCACATATTATTTATTATTGTCTGTTGTTTAATGTGTTGTTATCCAAATGTAATTATTTTATATCGCTGAAATTTTCTCATAGTTATTCAATCATTACTTTATTTGAAATTATCTGTCGATCGTTTGATATAATGTTACCAAAATGTTCATGTGGGAAACTAATTTATCATCACGAACCAATGGAGTGGCAATTGCAGAACCATTCAAACAATCTGAACTTATCTTGACTATATCTTGAATCCCGAGGTTATGCTAACTCTAGATCAGAGCATTCAAATTATAAATAAGGTTCATGATAGAATCTGCAATCCACTTAAGGATGATGTTGCATGATGGAATTTTCAATCCACAAAAAGATAGGTGTGTAAGAAATTGTTTATTGTAGATTTCTACTTTATTTACCTTCATTGTAGATCGGGACATCCAAATAAAGGGAATGGATAATGGGATTTGCAATCCACATGAGTATGGTGCGTGAAGTAGATTAAGATCATATCACTTATCTTGATTATATCTAATCTCGATCCAAATAAAGAAGACCGAAGGCCTGTGATGGAATCTTCAATCCATATAAGTCTGGTGCATGAGTTGTTAGAATAATAATCACTCATGTTCATATTTTGACTTAGTACATGATATTAATGATGTTCATTGTTCCTTAGTCAGCGGGTGGTAGGAGTCGGAAAGGTTTAGGTAAACAATAATGATAGTCAATAAATTGTTATAGTTTCTACAACTCTTTGCATGTATAAATTTTCATAAGTTGAATGCAATGATCAAGCTCATTTCATGAGTCTTCATATTTCTCACATGGTATCAGAGCTTGGCTTGTGAGGGCTTGGTGGTGTGTGGTGTGAATACTGTTGAGAAGCGCAAGTTGGAGCGCTCTTGTGAATAGAAGTGATGGCGTATCTTTGTTTGCAAGTTGTTGCAGTTGTGGTGTGTCACTACGTGGAGGTGGCACATACCTCTTGTTGTAGTGTTGATGAAAATGTGATTGTCGTCCTGCTAGAGAAATGGTTTCTTTTTTGAATCCTTCTGAATGATGTGATTTCTAAGTTGATTGCATCTAGTGCAATAAAGAGTTGTCGACTATTGTTTTCGTTGGGTATTGATGCCATTGTGGAACATATAAAAACTACAGTCGCGATTTTTGAGTGGTCTGCATAGTTGTCCTGCGAGATTCAAACCTATGTATAAGCGTTGTTGAGACTGTTATAATTCTAGATTGTTCTTAAAAAATACAAAATGTGGAGAAGCATGGTAGCTCTACTGTGTGATGAGTGGAGTTGTGCTTGCATTGGTGTGGAGCCATAGTGTGTGGGCTCGGTGGCGTGAAGTGGCGTATATAATTTTGTGAGTTCTATCTGGTTTGAGATGAGTCGATCGGTGTTGGAAGCAGAGGGCTGAGGCCATGAATATTGGTATGAACTTATAAAAGAAATGTTAGCTGCTGTACCTAGAGGATAGTGCGCATGTGTGGAGAAACATGGCTGGAATATTTTGATAGTGTTTCTGATTGTGTGACTTCAACCCTTGGTGGCAGACACTGTGAAAATGTGACCAGCATATCAAACGTTGCTACAAGTGCTACAGTGAGCATTGAGTCGACCAACCAGTGAAAATCATTTTGGAAACTCGTAGTTTGTTGAGTGTTTGTTGGTGCCTCCTAATGTGCTGGTGGTGTAGTTGGAAAAGTCAAGGTCAAGGACTGAGATTAATGCATTATTGTTGTTATTGCGTGCATCATTTTTAAGTTACATTGCTTATTTCTTGAATGTGTATCAAGGCTAATGGTGCACAAGTTGAATGATTTTGGAGTTTGTAGAGGCGTATGCAATGGCCAAGAAAGCTTGAGAAGCGACTGTAAGTTTGTGGCAAGAACTGTGTGAACAGTCATGTGTTTTGGCAATTGTGTTGTGCCACCTACAACCAGCGTTGGGGAGTGTTGATTGTGCAGGTATGGACAGTAGAGGTTGTGAGAGGAAGATTGCAGTGCCGAGGAGTTGCCTATGGAGACCACCACCGAAATTCTTGCATTAAGTTTGAGGAACTATTTGATCATTGTTGGGAATATTTTCCTTGATATTGAATCATGTAAGGACTCCAGATTTTGGACATGGATTTGAAGACCATTGATATTCTCGTCTTTTAGAGTAAATGACGAGCATCAATGAGAGGTTTGATAGTGTCTCATGTTTTAGAGGGGAAATAATCTCTTCGTGTGATGGTGTGAGTTCTATTTTCTGATAATGAAGGACAACCTTTGCGACAGTGTTTAACTATTGATTCTTTTGGAAATAATTCTATTGATGTGTGCCCCTTGGAAAAGGCGATGGATTTGGCATGTCTTATTTAGTATCTACTTCAAATACTTCAGGAACAGTGTCAGATCCTAGCATAATTAACAAGATGAAATGTTTGGGTCAAAGGCAGAGGAATTTAATAAAACTGTTGGACGAAGTGAGTAATCTTATACGTAAGAACAAGTGAGCCAGTTGAAGGCTCTACGCTGTGTGGAGATGTTGATTAGACAAATTATGGTTGAGTCATCTGGTGAAGTTTGTTGATCGCTGCATGCTCGTTGTCTATTCATCGTTGCCTGCTGTGAAGAAATATTTCATTTAATACTCCAAATTTTCTAAAATCTTGTAATTGAGTGCTATGTGGAGCCATGTGAAGGAGGCAATGAGTGATATTCGATGCAACATTCGAGAAAAGATAAAAGGCAACCCAATAGTACGTGATCAGACGGAAGTTGTAGTAGGTGAAGTTCACGACATAAGTGAAGGAGAGCCCATTGAAGGTGGCCTTCAATTCGAGAGAGTTGGCTAGTGTTCGTGGTCGTCGAGCATTCAAGCAAGTGGAGAAAGAGTCGATCCAAGTAGGTGGTAGAAAATGTTGTGGAGCTGCAAATTGAAAAGTGAAAGTTGTGCAGTTTGAAGTTGTGTGTTTGTCTGTCAGGTATTGATTATGAGTATGTTTTTGACCACTTTGTTGTGAGTGAGTTTTCTAGTGTAGTGAGGTGGAGGCTCGTGTTGAGTGGAGGCTCGTGTGAATTGAGCCGTTTGAGACTAACATTTGCCTGGTTTGAAATTTGAGTCTGGAGAGGGGAATACAATGTAGTAGTAGAGTGTGGTGAGGTTTCATAGTACAGGAGAGTCTATGTTCGAAGCTGTGAGGAGCGTGCAAGAGAAGTGATCGGTAAACAAAGGATACTCAAACAGTTTCATAGAGAACTGAAACAACTAAGGTGAAAGAATCGAATGGAAGATGTTTTAGAAAACTATGAAATGTTTCCAACATAAGAACCCATACTTGAGGATCAAAATGCAGATTTGGATCAGCTAGAAAAATTTGAAGACATTGGTGCAATATTGAAGTGACTAATGCCAGTTTTGTCATTGTTATGAGGTAAAAATTTTGAACTTTGGGAAATTAAAATGGAGGGACTGGCTCAGTGGATTTATGGAAATTTGTTCAAGAAGCTTCGATAAATGCCCATGATAAGATTAGAGGTGCAGTAGCATTGCTTCTCATTATATTAGCTCTAGATGAAAACATTTTGTCTATTATTTTGTATGAATTTGGTGAAATATGTGATGCAAAAATGTTTTGGATATTCTTGAAATGAAGTACAAGATGAAGTGGAGTGAGAAAGATGAAGTTGATGAAAATGTTGTTGATAATGATGAAAATGAATATGACATCCTAATTGATTATGAAGTTGAACATGACATCATTGAGGTTGCAATGATGGATGATGAGTGTGTGCCTGTAATTGACATTGAAACATGTGAGGATAAAGAAACAACCATTGTAGTGGAATCTAAATAATTTTATGAAGAAAGTCTCTCCGATGCAGAGACATATGAAGCGAACAAAGTTCCTTCTATAAATTAATTACTCCAAAAGACTTGGAATATCAAGATATCCATTAAGGATATAAATATTATATTAAATATGTGAATAAGAATGAAAATGATAATTTACAAATGAGAACGAGAGGCTTGCTTATATACCAAGCAAGTGTCTCTTCATGAAGATTCATGTCCTATTAGACATGCCTCTTCAACCTAATTACTACTTAACTAATTATTATTTATGATTATTATCATTTACATTATATTTATATTATTTTTATATTTTATTCGTTACAACATATGTAGTGAAATTTGATGAGAATTATGTATCTCATGAAGAGTGGTTCAATTTGATGCATAAGAAACATCTTATTAATGAGTTTTTGTTTGGTGAGAAAAGATGCCCACCTCCATACACAAATCAAATGGATAACAACATGTTTGCAACAACAGAATTGATCAAATACATTGAAGATATGAAACAACCAACTATGACAACAGAGAAAGATGAAGAGAAAGATGAAGGAAGCAGAGTTGTCTTAAAAGAGTAGGATGACAAGAATCACTACGGTCCTTTTTATGATCTTTTAGATAAATCTAACATTTTTTTTAAGTGTGCACATATTGAAAGTAAAGAAAAAGCAATAAAACTTGAAGAAATTGCAAGCATTAAGGACAAGTATAAGTCCCAAGAAGCCACAACAATGTTGAATACAAAGAATGTTAGCCCGCAATCAAGATTAAAAAAGAGGAGATTAAGAGTTAAGTGTTCCACTATCTTATAACAAGAAAAGTGAAGATGAAACTGTACTAGCAAATGAACCAGTATAGACCCTTTAGTAAGAAAGTAAAAATAAAGTCATAATTAATGGGAGGTGTTAAAATAATAATCACTCAGGTTCATATTTGGGCTTAGTAGACTTAGTACATGCTATTAATGACGTTCACTATTCCTTAGGGCAAGGGTTAACCAACCTGCCATAGGGCATTAAATGCCCTAGTACATGCAGGCTATATAACAAAATAACACACAGCCTTTATTTTTAATTTATGCAGCCACTGAGGTTGTGTGTTATTTTGTTATATAGCTTGTATGTACCAAGGCATTTAATGCCCTATGGCAGGCTGGTTAGCCCTTGCCATTCCTTAGTCAGTGGGCAGCAGAAGTGAGCAAAGTTTAGATAAACAATAAATATAATCAGTGAATTGTTGTAGTTCGTACAACTGATTGCGTGTTTAAATTGTCATAATTTGAATGCAATGATCAAGCTCATTTGATGAATCTTCATATTTATGATATGAGCAAGACCATTATCTATTAGAGCACCCAAATAACGAATACATATGATGAAATCTGCAATGATAATGCTTCATACTTGTAGACGTGGGGCATGCTATCTTGTTTGTTGCATTAAATAACGATTCGTGTGTGGACCAATATCTATATTGAGAGCTTTGTATTAACGTGATTTACTAGTTCTGAGAGTTAACCAATATAGATAAAGTGTTGGAATTTAATTCCAACTGCATCACATTAATACAGAACCGAAATCTGATCTTCAGCAATTAATTTCAGATTGTTCGGTGCCGTAAAAGTTCCCTGATATTTTGCAGAATTAAATCCCCTGCAGACAGCCGTTTTATTTTTGCTGTAAAGGTCATCACCGCCTCACCGCCTCTTCTGCAATAAATACGCAGATAATTATCAGCAGATATTTTGAATAGTTTATTGCTTAAAACAGATATTTATTTTCCTATAAATGTAAGCGCACAACAGTTCTGTAATTTAAGCAAGGAAGTGAATGAGTGTAAGCAGAAAAGAACAGCAGTTCTGTTTTCTGTAATTTCTGAACAGCAGTTCTGTTTTTTGAGTAAAGGTTAGAAGAACGAGTGTCTCTTCTGTAATTGCACAGCAGTGCTGAACCTGCGATTT